>JAVFBX010189580.1:0-13541 GCA_034783855.1 Mopalia kennerleyi | reverse complement strand
GGCTCTATATACAAATATCCTAAATTCATGGGATCCTTAATAACAATATTTTCCTCAGACGGATTCATCAAATGAACAGGAACCAACCCATCCGTGACACTAACTAATGCCTTTGCCCCTATCAATCCATATTTACCAAAAAGCATTTTGTTAGATTCAAACAATCCTGTGGATCCATTATGATCCTTATCACAGTGAACTTTGGCCATGAAAACAGTCTGTGACTTAGCTGGAATTTCTACGTGCTGATAGGCACATACTTTGAGACCTTGAAGTAAATCAACCTCTTTCTGTAATCTCACTGAAGACGAACCCAACATTCTAAATTCTATGTTATCAAAATCTAGCAAACCACCATTTTCCACTAAAAAGTCTGTACCTAGAATTACATCATGACATACTGAAGTAGCTACATATACCTCCTGTAAAATAAATTTGTGTCCTATCTCTACAGGTAATGTAATTTTTCCTAAGACGGATATTGGAGAACCATTGGCTGAAGTAAGGTTGGAAAGGTTTTCATTTCTTATCTCTTGACTTGCCAATTCAGGCAGTCGTTTTCTTAACCCATCGCTTATCAAACTTACATTCGCTCCTGAATCTAATAAAATTTGTACATTACTTACCCCAACTTTGCCCATAACTGAACTAGCTACAGAGGTAAGAACTTGATTGACTTTGAGTTCACTAGAGCTTGGCTTGGGTGGCTGTGTGTTGGTAATGGGTAACTCGGAATGACTTCCTTTGTCTGAAGTGCCCTCACCCCAGCTGGTTTGTGTACTCACATTGCGTGAAGCCAATTTGCTTTGATGTTGAGTTAAGTCAGCACTTACGCTCGTAGACGTTAACTTGTGTTCTATTGTTTTCACAACCGGTTCTACTGAATGGGCTGATACTGGAGTAGGATTAGTCTCATTCTTCACTTTAACTTTAGAAAAGCGAGATTTTCGGCCTCTTTTTGATCTTTTTCTCTGTCCGTTTCTTGACCGATTTTTAAAACGGACAGTTGCTAGTTTAAAGCCTGATTTATATGATCTGAATTACCATTATTCTGTTCATTCTGTTGATAATCTGAAAATTTTGCATTCCAATCATAATTATCATCTGGTCCAACCCAATCATGACACGATCGACTAAAATTTTGATTTGAATGCTGTAGCTCTGGTCTATAGAAATTATTATCGTTGTGCTGATGTGAATTGTGTACTTCCTGAATAGCTGCCATTGTGAATTGGGGTGGATATGATAGCTCGGCTAATCTAGCGTTTTCTATGGCTTCTTCTAAATTTTGTGAATTTAAATAGATTGCATGTCCCCTTAAAACAGAATTCAAACCTCTCATAAAATGTGAGAACGTTTCTGTTTTAGATTTCTGTGCTTTCCTACACAGTTCTAACATATCATTTAAATAATCTTCTAAAGGTTCGTTTGGCTGCTGTTGTCGGTTATAGACTTCGGAATCACGCTTCCATCTCAAGTCTTTACTGTCAAATCGGCGACTAATAGCAGATTTTAAAGCACAGTAATCACTTTTAATATCTTGACTTATACTTAGCATGAAAGTTTGTGCGGGACCTGTTAGATATAATGACAATACCTTAGCTTTGAAACTGTCGTTCCAGGCCATGACATCAGAATAATTTTCAAACTGGGCAAAGAAATATGGCAAATCTTCGCTCGAGTGACCACTATAGACACCTATCTTGGGTATCCCGCTGGACATTTGTGGGCGAACACGTGGCATCACAGATTGCATAACAGCTTTGAGCTCAGACAGCTGATCGGCTTGGGTTTTAAGAGCTTCAGTGTTTTGTTTAAGTGTTTCTCCCAACAAAGAAATTATATCTGGTTGAGTGGTTTTAGTCTGGGCGTTACCTTCCATATATGGTACATTCAGCTTCAATGTAGACCACACTGGATCATCACGTTTAGAAAATATCCCTTTAAAAGCCATATTTAACGTTTGTGAAATTTAAGAAACTAAATATACTCAAATCTACACTAGTGATGTGCTTTTATCTCTCTTTCCTACGACTCTAGATACAAACCATTGCTCTGCTATCACTTTATGTTACGACGGTATATTATCTAAGATGTTATCAATAGTACGTGGAAGCGTTTGTTATACCTCGCAACAGTTCAATAGTACGTGGAAGCGTTTGTTATACCTCGCAACAGTAAGCACATTTCTAAAACAAGGTGTCAATGTAGAAAGTTTTGGAGGTAATTTCTGTACTTACAAGGCTTACACTTTGTTTTTCCGTCGGTGGAGGCATGTCGATAATAGACATAATCTTAGGAGCTGTGGGTTAAAACCAATAATTTGGTGACGAATGTATGGTAGGGATTCATACTTAAATTGAAATTTCACATCAATGAATAATGATTACATTTTGGCGAAACAGCACTGAGTCGATTACATTAATAGCACGTCATGGCCTGGAAAACACTACTTTCGTCTTCAAATTTGACATGCCCCCCAAAATATACAACAGCGTCAGATATTGGTGTATCCATGTCGATCAATAACTGCGAATGTGGCTCAGTTTGGCCCCTGTAGTCCTGATCCGCCATCTTTGATTTAGTGCTTGTCCTCAATTGGGTGTCACCCAATAACCCAAGTTGTCTTGGTGAGGCAACAACAAGCCATGCCATGCAGGCCCCCAAAATGTTACCCGGCATTCGGTCGCAGTGCACCCTAGGGTGCATGACAAAAAAAAGTCGTAAGCATCATTTTATAAAGGTGCCCAACTTGTTTACTCGGGGGAAACAGTAACAAAAGGCCTTACTACAGCCTGTATAATACATACAGTAACACAGCAACTACATTAGCATTTCATTTTTTTCTTGGAAATAATTTGCTACTGTTGCATTGAATCCAGTAGTCACAGCTCAACAAGTAAATATTGTCGAACGACAAAGCATATTAAAGGGAAATAAAAACAAATTAAAGAATGCATATGTTATACTTAGGCTATTTCTGTTTAAAAAACACCTGTACTTAATTGTCCGCCAAAAGTACACTACATACGTCTCATGCCAGTGTTTCAGAAAATATACACGTGAATGTTAACTCAGTGACCGAAATGTCATGCATGTGTAACTTGAATCAAACAGGTTAATGACACTTTATTTATTAAGTGAAATATAACGTGCTAGGACTTGTGACCTTTGGCAAATACATAACTCAAACCCATAATATTTCAACAGAAAATATATATAAACACCAGAGCCTAAAGGCTTTGATAAGTAGCTATTGCATATATGTCAAACTACTGACCTGATGTACGATCGGTAGTTTGTTTAGTTAACTGATCGTATAACATTATTATTTGATAAGAGTCTTTTAAGAGTTCTTTTAGGATACTCTCCCCCTCCCCCTCAATTCAAGATTTGCGATTTTTTATCATTGCATATTCAAAAAGTTGAGATAGTGATCTTTATCCTAGAGCAGACCCGATAAAAAAAATTTGAATTAGAAAACCGTTAACTTTGATTATAGAACTTGACTTCATTATTTGCAACAGCTGCTTTCATTTTTTAGTGTAGCGTACTTGGGAAAATGCCTTCTCCTCGGCTGTTATTATACCTACAAAACTGATTTTTTGTGCATTTCATCTCAACATATGCAACTTTAAAAACAGTTATTTAGATGTTTAATATCTTCTTACGTTTTTTAGATAAAGTTATAAGAAGTTCAAATTTCCCTATTTTGACTATTTTTTTTAATTTTTAGACCTTTAACGTATTGCATATTGCAAGAAAACTAAGACATACAAGAAAAAACTGAATGACCGTTTTTGGTTCATATAATTTATTACACGTTGATGTAAAATTGATCAGTGGACGTAAATGAAAGTAGCGATTTGAACAAGGCGCGTAAAAAGGCGACCCACATAAAAAGGCAACTTTTGCTACCACTTTTTCAAATCGCTACTTTCATTTACGTCCACTGTTCAATTTTGGATGTAAAAAAAATTTCTACAGTGTTTTCTACAGTGTCTACTAAGGCGGGTGTTGCGGCGTCAGAACTACCTTTGGACGCCTTCCCGGTGCGAGCCGCCTCCACCGGCGCTCCCTCGTGGAGCATGGGGTGGCGGCGGTCAGTCCTGCAGGGACTGGGCCCGATGCTTGGCCGGACTGCCAGTGGCAGTATGCCAGTGGCAGTTGTTTGCCATGTTCCCATACTCAACGCCTTCGCCACCCAGGCACCTGTCGACCATAGCGGTCTTAATTCCAGAAACACGTCACCGGTCCTCCCTCCACGGGTTCGGGCTCTCTGTCCGGCCCACAAAATCTCCGTCCTGGAAGACGTCACCAAACAATCGGTGGCGATGTCTTCCCATTTGGACTGGTTTCTGCTCGCCATTACAACAGACTCGAGAGGATTGGCGGGCAGGAACCAGCCGACCCAGTGACGGTGTCGGCGGGAGACGTCTTCCTAATGTCATACATGTTGACAGAGACGTCTCGGGCCAATTCGGACATCATGGCCGCAGCCGCTTTTAACGTCTCCATGCTCGTCGCTCAGCGGTGCAAGGGCTTGCTAGGCGTGATGCCGGCGTACACACCAGATAGTGTAAAGAGGACTCTGAAGAGTCTGTCACCAGCGTCGGGCGACTTATTTAACGGCGTAGTTCCATCCTTGGCCGACGTTAGGTCTAGGGCCAAGCAAGACCATTCCCTGAGGGGTAGAGCTAGCTGGGCGGGAAAGCGCAGGGCTCCCACTACGCCAGTAGCATCTCCAGCTAAAAACGCCGTTCTCCACCCCCGCGTGGAGGGCAGAGTGGCAACCGCCTTGCTCAGTCCCGCCCCCAGTCCAAGAATAGTTGGAGAGGCGCCAAGGGCGTCCGGGACGGTGAGTCACGAAAGTGATAGAGCGGGCCATGTAGGTGGTCGCCTGCATCGCAGCCGGATCGGGATTGGCCAGGCTGTCCGGTACTGCCAAATCCCAGTCTTCCAGTGGGAGGGAGACCGTCAGAATTTTGGCTGACTTGGCCGCTAATCGCCGGGCCACCGTTGGCGGCCAGGTGGAAGCCATATCGCATCCCAGTTCCTTAAGTCATCCCCAGCAGCTGCTAGTGCTGTCCGGAAACTGGTGACCAAGGGCGCGATCAGAGTGGATGACGTCGCTGAACCTGAAGGACGCCTACTTGCATGTGCCTATTTGCCCGGCACGCACCAAGTACCTTCGTTTTCTGGTAGGTGAGAGAAGGTTCGAGTTCCAGGTGCTGACCTTCGGTATGTCGACCTCCCCCTGAGTGTTTACCAGTGTGTTTTCGTCAGTGGCAGCATTCTCTACAACAGGGGCATTTGCTACCACTTCTACCTCGACGATTCGCTCTGGCGGAATGCGTCGCTGGCAGGGGTCACCCTGGACACCATGTTTGTGTGGAACCTGCTGCTTGCCTTGGGTTACCTACCAAACGAGACCCAGTCAGAATTCGCGTCTCTGCTGGGTCCTCTAACGTCAGCTCAGGACGTCACGCAGGACGGACGTCTCTTTCTCAGACCCTTTCAAGTACAGTTGAACGTACATTGGAGGGTGCGTTATTTGAACCCCAGGGTTCCGTTGATGCCGGGTGTCATCACCTACGCTGGTGGCTACTACCGGCCAACGTGCTGACAGGGGTGGCACTGGCACCTTGCGTACCGACTCTTCACCTATTCACAGATCTCCCGAGCTTTTGGACCAGACGTGGCGATTTTTCAGCCTGTGTTGGGCCAACAACATTGTAGCCAGAGCACGGTTTATACCGGGCCACATCAATGTGTTAGCCGATTGTCTGTCCAGGCGCAACCAAATCCTTCAAACGGAGTGGCAGTTACACCCGGAAGTGTTCCGCCAGATGACAAGAATATGGGAGACGCCACTGGTGGACTTATTTGCAACAGAGTGGAACCACCAGCTCCCGGTCTACATGTCACCGGGCCCCGACCCAGGAGCAATGGCAGTGGACTCGTTGTCACAGGACTGGTCGGGATTGGTGGCGTATGCCTTCCCTGCGACTGCTATCGTGGACCGGGTATTGAGGAAGATAGCGGTGCATCACTGCCTAATACACCTCATCGTCCCTTGGCGGCCGGGCCGGCCGTGGTTCCCGGAACTACTAGATCTTCTCGTAGGCGTTCCGAGAGAGCTTCCAAATTGGGAAAAATTGCTACGGCAACCAGGCACGAACATTTTCCACCAGCAGCCTCAGAAGCTGCGACTTCACGCCTGCAAGTGCTCCAGGATTCCCTATCTAAGGCGGGATTTTCTAGGGAGGTAGCTGGCAGAATGGTGGCTTCCACCAGACAATCCACTTCAGCGGTGTATGAATCTAAGTGGGGGTGGTTTTGCGAGTGGTGCACACGCCATGCGATCGCAGCACGCAAGGCCTCTGTTCAGCACGTAGCGGAGTTCTTACTCTACCTGCTACAGGAGAGAAAGTTGAGGCCGTCTACTGTGGACGGCTATCGTACGGTCATCTCCAGAGTTATCGAGCTGTCCTCTGGGGTTAATCTCGCAGCGGATCGTAACCTGACGGTGTTATTAAGATCTTTCAAGATTTTGAATCCTCGGTCGGCTCCTACATTGCCCAAATGGGATTTGGCTCTAGTTCTCAGGGCCTTGTCCAGGTCCCCTTTCGAACCCGTTTCCTCGACTGAGCTGAAGTGGCTATCGTATAAGCAGCCCGCGTGTCAGAGGTTCATGCACTAGACGTGAAGGCAATCAGACACGCACCAGATTGGTCGTCAGTTTGCCTAGCCACGCTACCTGAGTATAGCTAAGAATCAGAGTGTGGATGATACATTCGGGCGGGAGTTTACTATCCCGTTCTTCCTCTCGCCTGGGCTGGAGGCAGATTGTTTGGTGTGCCCAGTTAGGGCACTGACCATTTATCTGTCAAAGACGAAACCAATCAGAGCCGGTAGGCGCCGTTTGTTTATTCCGTTTAGCCCACTCCACAAGCAGGAGATATCTAAGAATACCATTGCCTTATGGCTAGCGAAGACTATTCGTTTGGCCTATGCCTTCACCGCATACTATCTTCGGGATATGACCTTGGGCGAGACGACATACAGACGTTGGGACCACTGGTGGCAGCACAGAGCATCACCAAGATCCCGTTGGAGGGCCGGTAGTCTACTATACTGGAATTTTTATCCAGTTTTCAAAGCAAATTCAGGTATGTGCACTAGGGTTTGTTACAGCTAGTTGTCCTAACCCAATCGGTCTGACGTCTCTGATTGACGACCAACTCTCAGGAACCTACGTTTCCTTTTGGGCGTAAATTGGATTGGTGTGTGTAGTCTTTTCCTCTCTGGACCCTTCTTATCTGACGTTCTAGTTGTCCGGCTCTTCCCGCCACCTTCTGTGGGATTCTATGCATTACGTAAGTGGAGGTCAGATTAGAGTGTAGGAAACTTCCCAAATTGTTAGTTAATTTGTATGTCTCTAAACTTAAACTTACATCCACTTACGGTGATGGTCCCCCCTCCTACCCCTCTTCTGAGTCGGGACAGCTTCCAAACACAGCGAGGTTTGAAGAGATAATAGGATTTTGATAAGGTATTGCTGCGTCACGTGGGCGTCCGGTAGAGGGCCACAGAGAGGTCAAAGTTTGGATCTTCAAAGGGATAGGCACTATGATTGCCGTAATGCATTATGTAAGTGGAGGTAAGTTTAAGTTTAGAACTATACAAATGAGCAGTTAAACTTTAAAATAAACATAATATCTTAAGTTTCAAATAATAGTCTTAAAAATTACATAATGTCTGTGTATCAGTAAAAATCCAAACACACTATCTCACATTGACCCAAAAATAATAAAATGTGATAACATAAGTAGGTTATATGGCAAGATTTTAGGATTTAGGATGCACATGTAATAATAAAATAGTTTACATTGTAAATCATTCTTAAAACATTGGACTGTTTAATACTTGAGTTTATAAATTTTTGGAAACAAATGGCAGGAAGGTGTCTGGAGGTTATGACTAAAATAACTCTAATTCTTTAGTGGCTTTAATTTAGAGGGGGTGTTTTGTTTTTAAAGCTAGGCTTCTTTTAGCAGCAATGGAGCCCAGTGGTTCGCATTATCGATTATTAAAGTATTGTCAGAAACAATTTGCTTCAGAGGGGGGCATTCAAAAGGACTGTCGTCAGTTGCTGTGGGTAACATTAATAGATTGCATAAATACTGGAAATTGTCAGAACTGTATGGTTATATGGTTATAAATTTCACTCGTTTCATAGGAGCAATGCTCATATATCATTTGTGTTAAGCACGTTATAGTTTTCCCTATATACTGATCTTTACAACCAGGACATGTAAATTGGTATACTACCATTCTTTTAAGATCGTGGGGTATGGGATCTTTAACATTTAGAAAATATGACGTCTTTGCAGTGTTATAATATATGATAAATTCACATGGGCTAGAGATTAGACGTTTTAGTTTTCGAACTGTTCTTTTAACAAAATTTTCCCCACATTTATCTGTGTATGGTAATCTTAGGAAAACTTTGGGGATGGAATCATCCCTAGCATTATTATGGGTAGTTGTTTTCTTATCTGTAAAATTAGATATCAATTTAGAAGCAATATGTTTAGGATATCCATTCCTTGCTAAGAACTTTCTTATTAAGCTAATCTCCTCTTTGAACAGTTTAGTACTGCTACATAAATTTTTAGCACGATTCAATAAAGATTTAAGCCTAGCAATTTTTGTTTTCCATGGTTGACATTTAAATGTCTTGTCAGTTTAGGAACCTTACCCAAGACAAAGTATGGCCATGTTTTCATCAGTTCGCCGATTTTAGGTTCCTACGTTAGAGTTGTTTCTTCTAGAGACAAGATTAAAAAGACTACAAGTGTACATGGCTCATTAGACCGCTTGTCTGGTGTCGCTGTACAACCAATATTCTTAGCTGTTCCTTTTCTTTTCTGCCACTTGATCATACAAAGGACAGATAATAAAACGCCCCAATGTACATTTCAACTGTAGAGAGGTGGTAATTTGTACAAGGGGTGTTGAATGAGCTAAAAAGGCTGAAAAGAAAACAAAATAAATTCATAGTAAAGGGACATTACTTTGTGTGGCCGGACTTCAAGATAGCCAGATTTATTTCCCTGGAAACCAAAAACCTGTTGATCCACTGATAAGTCAAGTATAATACACAAGTAGTGTAATTCCGAACACAGAGAACTTCATGTTTGCTCGACGTTTCGACACTTTATTTTGTCATCACCAGGAGTTAATGGGTGAAATAGATTGCCTAAATTCACATATTTTTTTCTTTCTTTATTTTCGAAAACAGAGCACAATGTCCTGTGTTTGTTGAATTTGATTCCCGACCTGGGACGCGAAACCATCTAGAAGCATCCCTCATGAACCTAAAACATGCACATCATGTTCACCATCTGGTCCGAAAGTAATCCAACAACTTATTCAGCTAAGGTTATCCGTACCTACATGTATCGTGGCATTGCTAATTCAATTGTGTGTGCTCTAAAAAAGACTTCAACAAAACTAAATAAATTAACTTAATATGTACGACTTATATGTCCTGTCTTGACGGACTTCAAGCCACATCATAGCATTCATATAAAGGAATAATGTGGAAGATGGTGACTACATGTATACGGTTTTTGCTTTCTTACTACATGTATATTTTCAGTCAAATCCCAGATGTTCAGCTGTATAGTTTAAAGAGCACATGAAATTACTATCCACTTTTAATCGAATGACAAGCGGTTTTTCGATCTGAAAGAGTCGAAATGATGTGAAAACCCTACCTGTTTCAAGATTCTTCTACATGTTTATATGATCGGTTACTTTTTAGAAATATATATGATTGGTGTAGAAAAATCTATGATTGGTGTAGAAAAATATGATTGGTGTAGACAAATATATGATTGGTGTAGAAAAATATATGATTGGTGTAGAAATATATATGATTGGTGTAGAAATATATATGATTGGTGTAGAAAAGTATATGATTGGTGTAGAAATATATATGATTGGTGTAGAAAAATATATGATTGGTGTAGAAAAATATATGATTGGTGTAGAAAAGTATATGATTGGTGTAAAATATCTTTTCTTCTAATGTTTTCCAAACTCACCCAGTTGGTTCTTTCCATTGAGATGCCCCACCCCAGAACCCCCAAACAAAAGTTTTATCAGGTAGACAGCGAGGAAGACGCTTAAAAAAGGATGGCCAGTTATCAAGGTCTAGAAATATCAGCAATTTCATCTCTGATAGAGTCTCTACTGAAGGGGGTTCTGTGCTACTGCTGCTCTCTGACCCGAGTAAGGGAGGTAATCGGGAGACTCCTTGAGGGGGCCTGAAAGTCGGAGCAGTCGGGAATGAGCAAGTTGAGGGAGGACCCATCAAGGGTGGTACTTTTGAGACTTTTGAAAATGGTGGCGGAAACCTGAAGGAACCCGGGACAAATGGTCGCTGGAAGTTCATGCCATTCCTTGGGGGAGGTATCTGATAATGTCTGGGCGGGGGTGGCACCATGGATAATGATGTGACAGAGCTATTGTGAAATCGGGGCTCAGTTGGTCTGTGCTTGTTGTATGGCCATCTCATCCCTTGTCGAAAATGATTATGTCTGGCTCGGCTATGAAAACCAAATGATGAAGAGGGTTTCAACCTAACAAAACAAAGAAAAGTTGCATATTTTATTATTCATAATAAATGTCATGGACAGAAAAAACTGCTCCCTTACTGTCCATGGAGATTTACTCATGGGCATTTCATTTATGTGACGACGGACTGTCCACTTCACACTGTTGCTTGCTTAAATATGGTGGAAAACCGGGGAGAAACCTCACAAAGACCAGCCCCCACATTTGCCAGAGCCACATTGTGTGGCTCACTCATATACTTGGAACTTGAATTTGTTTTAAAACCTATGCTGATTTTTTTTTTTAGGTATTGTCATCCTAAAATGCACCCGAAGACATTTTGTAAATTTGAAAATTTTTTAAACAATCTCTAGTAAGAATTATTTCAAGAAAAAATGTTCATATTTTCCATGGTTTCTAAAACTTAGATAAAAATAGAAATTAATCAGCTCTGAAGAAAGTACCACAAAGGTCTAATAGCACTAAGAGAATGTAACAAACAATGGCAGTGCCAATATACAACACAAGTACAGTAGTGTTTGTTTGTTTGTTTGATTGATTGGTGTTTAACGTCGTACTCAAGGGTATTTCACTTAGATGACGACGGAGACAAAAATAAAACCTACAAACAGATCAGTTTCCTGTTCCCTTTAGTTCTGAGAACATCAGGGCAACAAAAACCTCCACTTTTCTCGCCTCTTACGATCGACCGAGGAAGCCGAGGGAGTATTCTGAAGGACTGGCCAACCCGCTCCCCCACGGGGCCACTCATATAGAAGCGATGGAGAAGGGTATGTGAACTTGTGGGCAGTACATGGAGAAGAATCATTCCTACAGCTTACCACTAATAAAGGGACCCTGGCTCATCAATAAGAAGATTTGTAGATAAAGTTTACATTTAAAAATAACAAAAAAAAACAACAATATTTTTAATGAGGTTGTGTGTTTGATGAATTCAAATGTTTACACGTCACCGCCTAAAATGAGTTATGTGCCTAATGTACTTTTATTTCAACAGAACTATTTTATTATTGAGCGAAATTTTTACTATGTCAAATTGTAGCAGTTAGAATTTGCCAGAAAAGTTCAAAATGCTAGCGATATTACGAACAACCCCGAAGATAATATATTCATTCTGACGTTTCCGTTTATTGATCAACTCATCACATCAGGAGTAATTTTAACTAGAGGCCTACGTATATATATATACAAACAGGTGAAGAAAATACTTTGAGCATTAAACTCTTTTAAATAAATATAACATCTTAGGTAATTAAGTTTTCAAATAACCTTCTTATAAATGACATCATGTCTGCGTATCAGCAAAGATCCAAACATCTCACATTGACCCAAAGCTAATCACATGTCACAATCATATTTCTTCAACATTCACCTTTTATCATTTCATGAGTTACAATCAGGCTGATCTTTTACCCTTTGCCCATGCTTCATGTACCGGAGTCCTACTTCCGAGCACAAGAAGCTCCCACTCATCACTAAAATACCTACTGAAGACATTATAACTGACCTGTTCTAATAGCAGGGGTGAGTCTCTGACTGTACCCAGAGCTGGGAATGGGCTTCCTCCTGGACTAGTAGGGGTTGTTGCTGGAGAAATTAAACAAAATTAAACTGGTAAAATCTCAGGAGTACATGTTATGATGTACTGCAGCCAATCTATTTTTTAAAGAAGCTAAATCACCCAGAAAAATGAAAAACATGAAAGAATGTGAATATAAACTAGCATTCAGCAAGAGTATTGTGTATCAGTTATGGCTGTATGACGGCTTGTCTAACCAATGGCTGAAGGAAATCACCTCAAGGTCACTCACAACAAACAGCAAAACATATTACAAGCACAAGATATCATCCAAAGTGCATGTAAAAAGTCGGTGAAAATTTTTCAATGATTGGGGTATCACAGGGTATCCCACAGATATGATGGAAATGTGTTACAGCAGTTATTGCCACACTGGCATAGCCATAAATAATTTTGGGGGGCTTTATGACATTTTGTGAAAGGCATCTAATGTGTAAGATGATACGTACGTGACTGCCCGTTGGAATCCTTAGACTGTCGGGCGATTCCTTCCAGAAGTGTTTTCTTGGAGAGAACTTTAAGCCTCTCTTTGAGTTCTGATTTCTCTTGTTCCAGCACCTCAATGTCAGCCTGCAGAGCATCCAGGGTCTGTGTGTATTCTCTACAAAAACACCGGTCATTTATTTATCAGAAAAACATTTCGTTCTTTGTCTTAGTTTTTTTTACTTCTGCCAAGTAAAAACAAAAACATGCAATTAATCGTAAGAACACTTTTCAAATTCTCAAAGCTGGCACAGTTTGACTGGTGAACACTGATATTTTACCTATATGATGATTTGACTAGGACATTTAGTAGTTTGTGGAAATTGAGTTTCATTTCAACTATTAAACAGCCAGCATAATTTCACTGTAACACTTAGGTACAGTTTGAGGCCTCAAGTAAATTGTTCAAATTGATTGATTGGTGTTTTACGCCGTGCTTAACGGTATTTGATTTATTTGACAGCAGTGTATTCCAACAATATGTGAAGTTAATCTTCCTCCAGTGCTAAGTAAAGACAGCATTGCTGCTCTCCAATCGAACTACCCTTAGTTAGAAGTAAGTTAGAAATAACTTACTTTTCCTTCTTCTTTAGCTGCAGATTGGCTTCGTCATACTTTCGTTGAATTTTCTCAATACGATCATCCCCATCCTTAGAGTTATTCTCCAGTTTTTTCTCCACCCGACCCACTCTCACCATCTGCTCACTCAGCTCTTCTTGCTGAAAACCATTAGGGAAACTTACAATTTAATATTAATCCTGCTTACGATTAAACCAACAAAAATAATCACAAACTTATGGTTAAACACAATAATCACAATTTACAAGTAAAC
>JAVFBX010189569.1:0-13543 GCA_034783855.1 Mopalia kennerleyi | reverse complement strand
TGACATGAAAAAGCCGTCAATGTTTTACACATACCTCTCTGTAAATATGATATAATCATAGTTGAAAGTCTTTTATATATACTATATCTTTTTGTGAAATGTTAAACAATATTTAAAACTCGCATGTCATTGACTGGGAGCAGAATAAATATCATGCTTCACTCTCCAGCGTGCAGCAATTTTATTTTTTCACTGCAGGTAGAAATCACGCAGGTCACGTTTTCCCGAGACGTGATTTCCACCTATCAGAGCAAAGCAAATGAGCATGAGATACATTTTGTGTGTGTGTTTTCTGTCCTGTCGTTTGTGTTTCTCTGGTTTAACCTTCAGATCAGTGTGTCTGGAAAAATGAAACACAGTCCTTAGTTAATGACAGTCGTATTGCAAAAAACACTTCTTCATTATCGCGAATAATCCGATAAAATCATTGATTTGATTAAGAGTAATGCCTCGTTTGCTACCTGGGAACTAGAATGACTGCTCTGGCGTAAATGAAAACTTTTGTAGCGAAATATTGCGATCAGGTTATCTTGGTGCCGAGCTATTTACAGCAAATATATTTTTTTATTAATTCAATTAAAAAACAAACCGTTAACATGTAACCGCAGTTGGGCTTGTGTTGCATAAAATAGGAGTACACTGTCTTTTCGAATACAATTATAGAATACATCAGACAAAACAACTTCGCCCTCTGGACGTGGATGGGAACTAGCTCTGACTGAACAGGAATATCACTTAAAGCACAGCAGCCGCATCCGTTTCGTGTTGCCCTGAGCCCTGACGCCACCAAGGCAACAACAAAACTGATTCCTACCATCCAGGATATTATTAGAAGTCGACAACTCTTAACATGTTCTTAACAATCGAAACTGTGTATTTCGAAAATGTAATCCAAAAGACGAATTTGTGAAATCGGCCAATGTCTTACTTTTACCGTTCACTGTGAACTAGTTCGACGTGTATTTCTATTGCAATTGTTCTGATAGTCTTCCGCTGGTTATTTTGTGACAGCAAACATCCCATGATTCTACGTGCCTAATATTTGCGCGAGGTACATGTAAGGCCAAGTCAAGACGGCTGGGTGAGCAAGTGGTTTGCAGACACAATGGCGCACACGCTACTGATATCAGCGATGTCCGCTCCTAGTTAATGGAATTCTGTTGTCACATATACTTGCTTGCTGTCATCGTTTACAGTTGAAAACCATACAATTCATTGAAAAGGACAATCGTTTGTTTGATTGGGGCTTAACGCCGTATTTCAGGTTATTTCACTCACATGACGGCGTGCCAGCCCAAAGGTTGAAGGGAACCACCCTTGAAGCCACCGGGAACCAGCAAAGACAAGGCAGTACAACCAGAGAACGTTAAACATCACAAACAAATAAGCTTAATGTTGCCTCAAGGCTCTGAGAGCACCAGGGAAACCATGAAACTTCTATCTAACCCTCCACATTAAGGGACAAGGACAATCTGATATGAAGAGCAGGTGACCCCGTCTTTATCATGTAATAAAATCTTCCAAAGAATTAACATTGTTATACCATAAACCTACATGCAACTTGCTTTATTTTTTTCTTTGGGTTGACGCTGTACATCAGTTCGTTTACCACTTATGTGTATATTTACACTTCAACTATGTAATTATCAATTATATTCCTAATGGTGGCGTATTGATTTGACATTAACTTATACAAAAATATCACAATGGACTCAATCTTAGGGATTAATTTCTTATTTGTGTAGCGGAAGAGTAAACAAATATATGGTTCTATTGGAATAATGATCTCGTCAGTCCATATCTATGGGTTTGAATAGCTCGTCTGTTAACTGTGTCATATGCTGAGTTGATTTAAGTATTTTAACCATAAATAATAATGAATAAAACATAGTGGAGTAAGTCATAAGTGATAAATCATGAATGGTAAGAAAACATAAGACGAAACGTTTTGAGGGCAAATCACACGGGTCAAATAATTCCTGGAATATTTTGTCCTTTTTAATCTACGTTAGCTTTACAGTCATAGGGAATTCACTTTCGTAGAATCATATACAAAGCAACTTCAATATTAAAGAGAATCGGAAACTGGGCTCAAGTTTAAATGTCTGGGTCCATAGCCATATGTGGTTTACAAAGACATTTATTGACACAGTTTTATGTGGTCTTACAAAGCGTTAAACGTATTGGCATCACTTCAGGATTTAACAAACTGTATTGGTTAGCAATGTTTGAGGCTTCTGACCATGTAGTTTTATTTCCACACACAGGGTCTTGCTTTCTAAATGTCTTTATCTGTCTGGGTGTTTAACGGCGTACTTACACAGGTACGCTTATATTACTGCGTGAAGGAAACCACCCTCGCGACAACACTCTCAACAAAGATAATCATAATATATTATATTGTTATATTGGAATGAGAAGCTACTACCAACCATCTTCCTTGAGATACCAATAGAGCGGGTTAGATTGTTATTCTTCGCGAGTTCGCAAATGCTGGGATTCGATGGGTTCTCTTGTAGTCCCTTTGCCTCTTGATAGTAGCAAGTATACTAGTTCTCTCCCTTTCACCACGACGGTATAATAGCAGCCATACCTCCATGCTTCATACAGCCGCTCTATTCTCAGTACATCCGTCACGTAATATATGACGTCAATTTATATGTTTTACTTACACTTTAACAAACCAACAAATCTACATCATAATCACTTTAATCAAAACATTTGAATTTACATCACGACATACATGTATGCTTTAGGATTATCAGATGTACGTACAACTAAGCAGCTAAACGCCATCTGCAGAATTAAATGACCCGCTAGCAATGGTTCCAACTGATTTGTCTTACATAGCTTTGATACAGTAATGGATCATTTTATTGTCTATTGGCTTGGGCTTACAAAGAGACGTGTGCAGTGACAGTTTAGTGTTTAATCTCCAATCATTAACGAAAGAGAAGGTGAATAATATACACCTTCTAAAGGAGTGGTTCTATAATCACATACTGCTAAATAAGGATAATCAACTTTTACAAAAATAATATTTACAGTTTGTACCATTTTCGCTTCGGAGCAAATGACTTGAGGTTTTAAATTTGAGTTCTCAATCATTTAAACCAAACTTATCCCCGTGTTCATAGCTCTGCTGGGATACCATGTCTACTTAATACATACTTTAGTGAACTGGTCACAGTAGACGATTTAGTACGTTTACCTTGTCTAATTTCTTAAAGTTACCAAGAATAGAAAGCTACACACAATAAATAACATTTTCATGCTCACAAAAATTGCTGTCAACTTTATACCATGGCAAATTTCGAAACATCATTTGACTTCAAAGGCAGCGGTGGCTGCCCATCATATTTCATATTTACTCTTGACAATCATTTCTGCAGTGTCAGTTTGTATTCCTGTAAAATACTAAACGAGATCTGATTGGTCTTTACAATGCCATACCCAGGTGACTAACATGTAACTTTTGAATTTTTTCTTACGTTTTTTGGTCAATTACTCTGCCGCTTGTAATCAACACAGCATCTAAATAAATTTCCTCCATGACGTTCCAATGAAGCAATGCTACAAGTGGAATGTGACTTCTATTTTCTGGCCATCGATGTTTGTGCAAAATCTAACACTATTGCTGAAAGTCAACACACTATCCACTTGAAATATAAACCTGTTCTTTTATCAGATATGTTTCTAACGGTCATTCCTATACACCTGGGAGATAATCCGTACCCACGGTATGAGCTTTGAACAATATATACAATTGTGTTTGTTCTATACTTCTAAATCATAAAGAACCTTTCTACATGCTGTAAAAGTATCAAACTGTTTACGCCCAACACTATAGCAAAAAGTGTTTTTTTTGTTCTCACTGTACTTAGTTTCTCCCTGCAGAACCCTTAAGCGATCGATTTGTTTCGTTGTTAAATCGTTGCCGTGTGACCCACATAGCTAAGACGTTAGCTTTTGACCACAATAAGCCAACACGATGATTTACAGAGTAGCAGCGACTTAAATGACCAAAAAACACTATTGGCATTTAAGTTGATAAAATATCGATCACCTTCAAGCCGTCGTGCGGAAATATACCTCTCTATTGACTCATTCAAATCACGAGTGTCGAGAAAAAGTTTCAAATGTCCTGGTGGCCTCAAAACAGTACTATTTACCTATCCAGTATGTTGTGTTTCTTTTTGTAGGCTTTGTAACTCATAAAATCACAGCATTCGTTAGTCTTTTGATGCTTTCGTTGCGGAATAATGTACTTGTGAAAAATGTATGCCCAATATAAATTACACAATATTCAGCAAACTTGTCCATCATTTTGAACAGTTATTCCTCATCGCAATTGATTTATCCCGCCTATTGTAACAGACTTAACCCCTGGCACCATGTCTCATAATCTACAGAAAAACTTCAACTATTAAAAACCAGAACCCAGCTGCGCAGGCGCCAATGTTTATTAATATTCACAAAATTCGTACATGAAACACGTATTTGTATTTCATGTACATGAATAAAATAATATATAGTGTAGCTGACTATATATACGTGTATGGATTAAATTCATGTTTAAGTTTGAAACTATTTTTATTTGAAAATTTGAAGCGAATCAAATTATTGGAGGGGCCAAAAATCAGGACAGTTGATCCCTTTTTTCAGAGATACATTATAGCCAATAGTCACAACTTAAACAAGTTTCAAGTTTAAACAAAACACACAGTAGGCCTCAGCATGAAACGTCCAATTAGGCAATGTCATTGGCATCAATATTATTCCTATACAATTTGTTTAGGTTAACGCCCTCTAGCGTACAGTGTATGAACTCTCTAATCGACTGAGGAATGATGAGAGAGCCAATTTCATCGAAAGCCCATTCACCGACCTCTAGATTATTTTCAATATACATGATTACAACATATACAGATAATGCCTGTATAAACTTATGCTTTATGATAAGATACGTTTACACAAAGCTTGATCATTCAATTCATTATTTAACAATAATTCCTGACTTTTTTGACGAGCGAAATGTGTTTAGGGCTGATGTGGGATAATAGGCACTTAAACATTTCCGGCTTATAGTCGTCTGCATAGTTATAGGTAATGGTAGGATAGAATTCTCCACCTTTCGCTCGTGCAATTTTTTATAACTAGTTTACGTTCCTGTCTGTGTCGGATGAATGTAATTTAGGGGTGAACAGCTCAGAAACATGAACCCATCCCGCCCCCTGGATCATTCCAATCTGAATACTTACTCTCGTACTGTTGTGGCCGTCGCCATGATAACATGTGTATTTTCAAATCAATGGATAAACATAGTCAGCATTATGTAAGGTTATAATTCTACACGTTTCATCTCTGTTTCTCGCACAGCGTAATGCACGGTATTCGTTAACTACATATCCATATGCTGGAACCATAGAAAATTGCACAAGTTTAAACAGGATTACGGTGAACAAAATGTACGAGTTAGATGCGCATTCCAATGTCGTGTATGTAATGATACTACATGCAGTTACGGGACCCTAGTAGTCTAGTCGAGTCCCGCGTGAAACACTTAAATCCAGTGCCCTCATTATGTAGGTCGTTTACCAATGACACACAAGTGTAATAAATCCATCAAACGGATGCAAACATATGTTATCATTTGTTACTACAAAATGAGCAAACACCAATATTGAAAATCGATATTGAATTACGGGACTAATAATAGATCGGCTAGTAAAGATATTTTTTCTTGCTTAAACGTATTAAGTTGTTTTACAGCAAACTGTTTACCATCGTAGGTATTGTCGTCGTTTGCGACTGTACATGCCCTCTAATGTTGATGTATAAACATCCTTTAAAAACATGTTTTCTGATAAACTCGTGGCTGGGGCACCTGCGATAAACAGCCTCGTTTTGACTTGGCTGGACAAGATTGTGTTTATCTGGCACAGCTTAAGTAGTCTAGTCGAGGGTAAACTTTAACCACTTTGATCGACGTTTTCTGTTCTGATATATTGAACTAATCATCGCTTGTGTTTGCTAATATTCTCATATCATAGAAACGTGTGAATTCGAGACAAAAACCGGTTCAAAAAGAGCTGATGTGTTACAACAGAAATAAATACCTATTGAGAATGTCCTACGTATTCGAAGAAGGCGAAACGGGACTGTGTGGGTGTGGTTTTAAAGTTTAAAATTCCCAGAATGTAGTCCGTCTATTTTAGCGATATTTGTCGATTATTACACTTTCTACCTATATGCTAACGGCATCGTGGACTGTGAATGAAAACTGTGAGGATAAGTCAGCCTTTTGGTCATCAATTCAGTTTATTTTTAACGTTTTGGATTTTAAAAAAGCGGAGATAACACGAACGGAATGTACGATTTAGGATTTGGGATAATTTTGGATATTACGAGCGTTGTTGTTGTTCTTTTAGTAAGCATTCCAGGTGAGTAGCTATACTATGATTTCATGATAATGTTTATTGTTTTGCAAATGGACCGTTAAGAGTAATTATTTTTCGTTGGACAAACACATTTAAAATTATATTTTGGTACGGGCAGAAGTATAAGGTCAACATAATATTGTTTCGACGGGAATCGAACCTATAGCCCTCAGCGTCTGAAAGCAAATCGCCAGCAGTGGATTGTCAGTCTAAACTGATTGGCTGGTTGAATGATCAACGAAGGCATTTGAGTAACTTGAAACCGGAAGAGGGCTTACCTCCATGCCTTACGTACAGCCGGCGTGGTGATAAACCTAGTTCCATTTTGAATGTCTAAATTTAGTGATATTCGCAAAAACGGCGTTTATTGTGCCGCCATAGCAAGACAAATTAGGCTACAGCTGTATAAATACACCGGGACTATGCTCTGATATCATTCAGCTGTAGATTAATCCCATTCACGTTTTAAAGATACCAGTCACCCAAATCACACAAATTATCAAACAATAACAATTTTAATTATTTTCAAATGAAAAATGTAAAAGTAGGGCCCCTTTGCCACTTTATGGTAAGACAGTAATGGTTTGTGTTTATTCCCAAATTCCCAGTCTGCGCTAAAAAGCTATCTGTTACTTGATGGTGACAACATGCTACGGTGGCTGACAGTCGTTGAGTGGATTATCGTAGAGTGCTTCAACACGCAAAATGTAGTATGGTTCGGTCACAAATGCTCATTTCAATCATTTTCCGAAGCATCCAACAAATATAATTTGGGTCGATACATATTCCCAGGGATGTTTCTGGCATTTTGTAAACCAAGTTGTGTCATTGTATGTATTGTCAGGTTAACAAAGCACTCGACAGACACTATACCGGTTAATGGTTATTGTGCAGTCTTTATGACATAAATAAACACACACTAAGCTAAAACATCAATATATAGCGACAACCGATGCTAAGTACAGGAAAACACGGACAACGTACAGACATCAGCTTCATTGGATAAGGTCTTGCTGGACACCTTGGTCGATTTTCATAACACCCGTTGTATTTAGTCTCTTATGCAGACGGATATAAATCTGTACCATATATATGTATATATTTTTTGAAAGCCTTAATACTTAGGATTACACATATGTGTATGTGGTGAACATCCAATTATTATTTCTAAAAATATATTAAAATGAGTAAATGTCAATAGAAAGAAATAGTCGCCATTTGTCATGGTTTATTTCTCGAAATGCAATAAACATCAGCCTAAATAAATTAGTTGACCGAGTAGAATATTCCTTGAACTAGTAAACTGTGCCTCATTTAGGAAAAAACGAATTTATTAGAACGATCCCAGATGATTTTCTTGTCTATCCCACCTTGGAAAGCCTAAAACAAATGTAAAATACAACTTTCAGAAAACGTTAAAAAAAATCTAAGACGAACTTATAAAAAATGAGACATTGTTTACTGGATCGCAGTGTGTTCTTTACAATGGTACACATTTGAAGTTTCTAACATGCATAGTTTTCGAGAAATACGCCTTGGAAAATGTAGAATGTGCTTAAAATTGAAGTGCCAGAAATAGGGATTAAATTTTTTCGACATGAATATATGATAACGAGAAAACTAAATTTTAAGCTGCTATTTAACTGTTTGTAATAAGAATTTCGAATTATTTTTTACACCAACATATAGTTTGAAAACCTAATTTGTAATCCAAGCAATAACAAAAAATTGGTTCATTTTGACCCCAAGAGGCCAACAAGACCGGAAATGCTATCACTCTAAATGATCGTTGTTTTTAATATTTATTATTCAATCAAATGTTTCAACAATTGTATCACAGTTTTTATCTTATTATTATTATTCGATTATTGGTGTTCCATTACAGTATCTGTTGTTACATTATAAGTCTAATATTATAGCGCATGCCCCAAAAGGATTAGACCCAACAATCATTTGATTGAACTTCATTAGGTTACAATTCATATCCCCAACAACCGAACAGCTAGTTTTCGCTTCTGGCCAATCGGTTATAGATCAATTGAAAGTATGACGACTGGAAAACAGCACAAGTTGTCCCCTATGTAGAGGAAACCAAACAGAAACGATTAGAAATACTACCTTATTGGATCAAAACTCTTCAAACGTTGTATCCACTGGGTTTCAATCGGGAACCAGGTAAATGGTCTAAAAAAACATTTCATTTGTATCCCAATATTGTAAACCTAGCACCCAGTTTGTTAGTCTCCTAATACAGGCTTTCCTAAAATGTTTACTCTTATTTCACGAAGAACCATTATAACATACAAGAAAAACACAAATTGAAAGGACGTACTGGCTAAGGCGAAACTCCCCTATGTATCAGACGGGTTGTAACATTCATTATCCTTGACTCGAGTACACTCATTGGTTAATTTCTATATCTCTGAAATACCAACGTCTAGGCGGATTTATTCCTAACTCGTACTGAATACATGTAGCTTGTTGGTTAAATTTTATATACCATGAAATGGTAATATACCTTAGCTCGATATGTCTGTAGTTTTAACATACAACTCGATATTAGGTTAAATACTATGTAAAAAAAGACAGGCATAGGTGAATTGTCACAAGAAAGTGTTGAATGTAAAAAAAAAATACCGTTGACCATGGGTGATATTGTTTCTCAATGCTTCTGAAATGGATCAACAGGGCCAACTACACTGAGAAAAAACTAACACACGTTGGGAAGCGTTTCTGCGTAATTTTGTGTTAAGCCTATGCGTTTTGAAATAGTATATTTAAAAAAATTTCTTTGGGAGTTTATCTAGAACATGAGATGATTTATCGATTTTAATCAATATAGATCGCTGTTACAGTGTAATTAATTTAATTTAATTAAATATTACAGCGTATGTTGTTAGTACACTAGTGTAGTCTTATTACTGTATCTTTCGTTATACCATTTGTGTACCATTACAATATCTGTAATTGCATTGTATTGTCATAATACAACAAGATTTAATTTATTACAGGATCTGTAATTATATTACTGTTGCTATCACATTTTTGGTATTTTTTTATATCGACCGATGAAACATCTAGCATTCACATTTATTTTCGCGTATTAATTTATTGATTTCAGGTGTAATGAACCAGGCGCCGTGTGGTAGCGGATCCTCTCCAGGTGAGTCTTCCATAAATCACCTGTCCTCCCGACGCGAATCTGTGATAATGCAAATTACAACCACGTGACAGATTGTTTGATGCAAACCAGATTTTGCACAATACACTTGTCTGCTGTCATTAATTAACTTGATTTGATGCAGGTATTATGAGAAGCGGTAAGCACAGTTTGGTTGTTGTGGACAACCGAATGAGATGTCACACAATAAACATTTTTACACGTATCTTTTAAATTAATTGTATGCCCTTTTTGGCCGTTGGAGAGAATGGGGAAACATGTAGCATAAAACACGTGTATGCTGTAAATCAATCAGAATTGTCAGAATTACCCTTGTAAAAATATTTAAATATGACCAATACGCTTTACGGCAATGGCAGTATTTGACCAAAGACCACAATTTCCCACTCCGTAATGTCAACCGTTGGTCTAACAAGTCCATCCCAAATTTTTGTTAGACGAAAACATCCGATAGCGATCTTAATCATTGAGGTATTGCGTTCATACCGAAATCCACCTTTGCTGAGTGCACAATCGAAAGATTGACATGTTAACTTCAGAGTGTCAACACAGCCAAGTACTGGACGAGTCCACATTCTGTCAGCGTTAAAGTTAACTACACTTACATAGCACACTGACCTAAAAACATTGGCTCAACCGATCTCTGTCAATAACTAAAAGGCAACTAAAACACAACCTGTACATTTAGAAGAAGAAAAATTGCTCATTTAAAAAAATACGAATAACCTTAAAGACAAAAACGCATTAAAAGTGGTTGTATGCCGTATACAATGCTGCAGGCTATGAAAAGAAATTCTCTACATTTCTTCTTTTCGTATATTGCGATGTTATTTTTCGGAAAAAGGCGGAATTTTAACAAGTCATTTTTACCTAGAAGAAGCAATAACGGCCATATTATACACGTTGACCACTGATCCGTTAATGGTAGTTTTAGACAGCCTAAATCCACGGTGATATCTGGGTGGGATCCCTGGTTGAAAAAATATGTGTCACAGTTCTGGCAAAACGTTGACATTGACCATAGAAAACAGGCCAAGAAACCCGAGCAGGTAGTCATAGGTGTGAAGCTAACAAGCTAATTGTGGTCCAGCGTCTGACAAAAGTCACCGAATATATCTACACAACATACACAACAAACAGTCGAAAGACTACCATGTGTAATCCTACTAAAAAGGATGTAGTTTTATCATATGTTTATAAAAGCTCATTTGTTTAATATCTTTAGGAGTAAACGCATAAACATCTGAACGGTCGCTGATAGTCTCCATTTCTTCATTCTCTCAGTGATTTACACTGAGAATAGGGTAATGTCCCAAATAAGAAATATGATTGGTCAATATTGGCATATGTCTTTTGTTTATTATTGAAGGTGTAAATCCATGGGTGTCTAGATGAGTTTTACATTTTCCTTAACGTCGTCCAATGTTTAAGATTTCATTGTAAACTTTATATAAATAGAAAGTTACCAAGATCTTCACCACGTCGTCAGTGTATACAGAGTATTACTGTAATATCATATTACATTGTATTGGTATATATTAGTATTATATATAATCTGGATATAGTCCCAAAAAGACAGGCGCGTTAGTGAAGACAGCAATAAATACGGGAACCGTAAGATGTCAGTTAACTGCAGTTTATGTGACCAGTATATGTAGGTTAGGAAAATACAGTAGACAATTATGAGGGAAGAAGACAGTCAGGCAATTACAAGAAGCAAACTAAAAAATGGCCAATCCGCCCTGTTTAACAAGACGCCATTTTGTCCGACAATATTGCAAAACAGGGAATGAAAGATTGACAAGAAACTATGTTAAGTATTTCCTTTTGTATATCTTAGGGACTTAGGGTCTTGCTGGACCCCTTGGGCTCAAAATGAACCAAATGTTTTGTATCGCTTAGATTAAAAGTTAGGTATCCAAACTATATGTCGGTAAAAAACAGAAATCGAAATTCTATTTACAAACATTTCAATTGAAACCTATAATTAAGCTTCCCCATGATCAAGTATTCAAGTCGCAAAACTTTAATTGCCTATTTCTGACAGTTTTAAGCCGACACTACATTTTCCATGGTGCATTTCTAGAAAACTATTCATAGTAGAGATTTCAAATTTGTAGCATTGTACAGAGCATGATGCGAACTAGTAAACGGTGTCTCATTTTTTATAAGTTAGTCCGTGATTTTTTTCAATGTTTTCTGAAAGTTGGATTTTAAATTTTTGTAAGATTTTTCAAGGTGGGATAGACAAAAAATCTACTGTGATCGATCTAATCAAAATTTTAAAAAAATCCTAAATTCATAAATATGTAATCCTGAGTATCCAAGCTTTCCAAAAATATATACAAATATATGATTCAGTTCGATACTCTTCTGTATCATAGACTACATACAGCAGGTGTTATGAAAATCGAGCAAGGGGTCCAGGAAGACCTTAACAAAATGAAAATAGTATTTACGATCACATGGTGTACGTGGTGATAAAATGAATGAACACTAAATCTTCGCTCACAATCTGACAGAAATGCTAGCTGATAAGAGAGTACTCACTCGAAAATACAAGAGAAGCCGAGCAAGAAATCAAAAAGCACAACAACAAAAGTTGGACTTTTTAACAATTTACATCTGATGCGACCTATTTTATATCACGTCATTTTTTGAGATAGCATCTATCCGAGTATTTTCCGTTCCCAGATCAATGAAAATAATTCTAACATTACAAGACTACATGTACGCAAATGAGTACCTTGTCGCAAATGATTACGCTCCGGCATGTATATTCGTTGGTGGCTGTAGCGAGCTTTATGATGCCCTAGTGCTCTTGGAGCTAAAGGGAACGGGAAGCTGATCTGTTTATGATACCTTTATAGGACGTTCTGTGATTATCCAGTATCTGTCCCGTCTTGCCTTGTCGTTTTACCCATAACCATTTCTTCCAATGAAGATATTTAAAGTTCTAAAAACATTGGATGACTGAGTTTCTTGCAGTAAGGAGCCGATAAAAGTCAAAGGACAAGGAAACAGATTTTAACTTGTGCAATTCCAGATGTTTTATGCGCTATTATAATGAAAACGAAAACATAAACAACACCTTGATTGATTCACCGATTGATTCATTTTTTTATTCTATACGTTTACGTGTCGGATTTTTTTAATGACATTGCATGCTGATACAACGATACGAACTCTTTCACTTTCGAATCAACTTGGTTTGTCCTAAAGCTGTCAAGTTGACAGCAGAACATATATAACCTATAATGTAAGTAATCATAAAGCATGATACATGTGGCAAAGCATTGAACGATTAATGTATGAAACAGTTAATTTGATTAAAGCATCCGACTTTAATTTTAAGAGAAACTCAAATGCACTTGATGACATAAAGCTATTGCTCATTCTCCAATTTCAGTGGTAAGGATATGCTACAACAACAACATAACATTCAGTTCGGAAGGTTTTTCTACAACAGAAGGGATTGTTGGTGTTGATGCACGCGACTGTACCTGTCGTTTGACGACAGATGGCGCTGCAGTAAGGCTGAGAGTTGCCTTAGTGTCGCATAAAGCTGGTTGTTCAGTCTCTGAAGTGACTCTTAGTGCTTCTGGTTCGCAATTTGGAACAACAATCCCATGTGGGAATTCACACCCAACGACTTTTACAGTCAAGAGGACAGGTGGTCTTATGCAGGATTACAGCAGGAGGGAGGATGATAAAATGTGTTTCAAATATAGCCTTGTTCCGGGTGAGTATATTATAAGCTATGTCATCTTCCCAGCTGATGAAAATATAGAATATTTTTCACTTTGTGAAAAAGAAGATCGTCGTGTCCTCCTTTTGCACGTTCTACTCACATGCGCACAACCTGAGTCAACTGAAGCGCCTTTTGAGTTTCGTTTATTTACCCCTCCACCCCACACCCCTT
>JAVFBX010189558.1:0-13545 GCA_034783855.1 Mopalia kennerleyi | reverse complement strand
ATTTTAATTTTACGCGAAAAATCGATTTTCCGTTTCAAGATGCGAATTCCGTTTCACATAGGTGATTCCGTGAATTCGGTCCGTTTTCCGCGATGGCGGAAAATCACTGGCCCTATATGTGCTAATGTATGTTACATGTTTGAATCCCAATTTCTCTATAAGTTCACCGATTTTTTCAATGAAACGAATTGAAAATCATCCAGTGGACATTGAATAATTTTTATAAGTTTTCTTGGTATCAACCATTTGGGAAGACCTTTAAACACCAATCACACTAAAAAACAAACTTTATTGTGTAAATCTTCTTGCAGGTCCAATGATGGGTAATGTTCCACCAATGGGGATGCCAGGGCCTCCCCCAATGCAGTATGGTATGCAGTTTCAGCCGGGAATGGCCCGCCCTCCAATGCCCCAAGGGCGCTATTAACTTAGTATAAGCTCATTAATATTCATAGCCTCATCAACCTCATGCCAGTCACCATTTAGTTTTTTTTTCTTGAATCATTTTATAATGTACAAATTGTTAGACTCTTGTTTCATTTTTAAGATCCATATTAAGGTAAGAAATATGAATTGAATTGCGATTGTTGTTCACGATCTTCTGATGCGGTAAGTCCTATTTTAACAGTAAATTATCCACACATGTTTGAGTATGGTACATTGATTTTACAATTGTGGGTGTTATTCTACTGAATCTGTAGCCCAGGAATTCACTACAGGTCAGGTTTGTACAAATTTACGTATCAATAAACTATACCAACATTTTTATGATTTTGTTTGGCTTTTAATAGTTTCAAGATCTTTGTTTAACATATACAGACAGCTGTACACTATTTGCCATGGGCATGCTGTGTAGAAACAGTAAGTGGCTTGACATGGCTGGCTTTTGTGTTGTATTAATTTTCCGTTCTGGCTTAAAGAGACCAAAGCGTTCATGACTTACAGGCAAGTTGTCACAGTGATATTCACAGAATACGGCTGTTAAGAATCACTGTTGGGCCTGTCGACCCCCAGCGAAAATGCTGGTGACTATTTTCTTTTCAAACCCTATTTTTACAATAATAGTTACTGCTGATCACATATTCACACTTTAGATGTTGAAAAAGATAACAATTCTGACAACAAATCTTTGAGACCTGCATGTCTAAGCAATTTTTTTATTGTATTTTTACTGACACTTGGAAAACAGCCCTAAGTGGGATTACATCTTGGCGTTGTTCAGTTTTTCATTCTGTCAAAAAAAGGAAGTAACCAGAAAGTACCAGGCTTTTGTGTACATAATTTCATTCTGACATATATAGTTTCGTGAATAAAACCATGGATGTATGTGGGAAAATTGGCCTGCTGTGCCTTGGTACTCTCAGAGATAAATTGCAAAACAGTCATTTCTTTTCGTGTCTTAAGACTGTTAAGAAACGTTTCCATTTGTACAGATGCAGACTCTGAAAAAAATATTGCTAACTGTCAATATAAGAATTTTCTCTATTTGAACAGTATATGAGTATATCCCATGATGTGGCTCGGCCAATTGTGGGGGTAGTTTCTAAGAGGTATACTTCAGGGCTTCATATTTGAGGAGAGTGATCACTCACCCTCACCTAAAGCTCACCTAATTTAAGATTTAGGTACACTGTTTTCAGCTCTCCCAGATTGTCCAATTTAACATTATGCTTAATAGAATTCCCTCTTCTAGATAATAAAAATACTCTCCTAAAACCAACCAGGTGAGTGATTTTCAGCTCTCCTCTTCATTTCAAACACGAAGCCCTGTACTTGTGGTTTTCTACCATACTTCATCAAAGATCTGTGTGAAATGGACAATCTTGTCATAAAAGTGAAATAACGTTAAAACCCTAATCATACACAAACAATCTATTTGAACTGTATGTGTGGGACTCATGGAGGTGTTCTTTGCAATGTTTCCGCTAAAGTTAATCAAAGAATAAGGAGAAGTGGACAATCAAATATGTGAAATGCACATAAATATGGTGTTGAACTCTGATAAAATAAACATCTATTTGTCAAATAATAACTGTGGTCGGTTTCAAACTCTAAAATCTTTGTGTCCGTACAAGTGGGAACGTAGCTGCAGTACCGAGTTCAACTGGTTCTTGAAGAAAAAGAACTTTAAGGACTTGATTTGACAACTTGATCGGAAATATCTGTGTTGCTCTGGCTAATAGCAGTATGATACAAATATTTTAATTAGTGAATACTATGAGAATTACATTATTAAATGGTGTTTGGATGTAAATATCACTACATTTTGTAGCTATTTACTAAAGTTTGATACCCTATCCTGTTGTTTTGGTGTGTGCTTACTGAATGAAACTGTCATCTTAGGGACAATTAATGTTTTCAAATATAATTACCAAGTTAGTATAAGTTATGAATATACGACAATTCTGATACATTCACGAAACAATTCAGGTTTAAAGTTCCAGGTCGCCCAAATTTAGGTTTTAATATGAAATTGTGTTTAGCATTATTGCAGGAGGATCTATTAACCACTTAAAGCAGTGATGATGATATAATTAAATTCAGGACTTCACAAGTCCAGTACATAAATGTAAAGAAAAAAGCATTCAACATCAACTCATCCTCCTTTAATCTATTCAGACAGCACTTGTTTTATTCTTTTCTTTTTAAAAATATGGCTTAGGAATTCACCAATTATTTTTTATTTATACTTTAGACAAATATCCTTTAATCTTGATTGTTTAATAAACCAAAAATTCCTTACTTTTGGGCGACCATGTGACTTTACCTGTAGTTTCAAGAAAACAAATCTGCTACAATGTAGATAACTACCTTTTTTTACCTGATTGGTTCACAGATACTTTCTGAATCCTGAAGAGGGGGAAACATACTGTAGCTTGAATCTTTAATTGGCAGGCAAGTCTCGTCACAGGGAGGTTGTAGCTAACCCCACTGTTGGGCCTAGAGACCCCCAGCAAACAAGCTGGTGACCACTTTATTTTCATCTGTTTGTCATTTTTTTTCATCTTCATTTGTTCATGCAGATCACTTTGATTCGAAACAGAAGTTGACCTTTATTAGCATAAACCCTTAGTAAAACTATTTTTCATTGTAGTCAAAATTATTACAAGTGCATGTTTACATTACTATCCCACTGGGAGCATTTTGTTCCCAGTCATCGTTTAGTCCTTAAGAAACATTCATTTTCCAATGGTGCAAAACACTTCATCATTTGGTTGTCAATGCAGTTTATTAACTAGGGATGTACACTTATGCCTTAAAAGTTGGAGCAGCCATTTGGATGTTATTAAACTATGTACTCCCTGCTTAGGTCTTCTTACTCGTAGTACAAATTGGATAAATTATACTAAATGGTAATAAAACGTTGATCAAACTTTCCGCAGGACAAGGCATTATTTGATAAAAGTGCAGCTAAATTGAGACTTCTACATTTTATGCCCTGTTTGAAGAGGAGCTGTCTTTACTTAATAGTATGGAGGGAGATTAACTTTCGGACTGGAGCAAAACACTACACATTTTATGGTTGTGCTGGTGTCAATTATTGTTCAAATACACCGTCGTCATATAAGTAAAATACCCTTAAACATGGCCTAAAACACCAATGAATCAATATAAATTTTAGGTCAAAAACACCCTTGTAAAATAAATAAAGCACCGAACAATAATTTCCTGTGCTGTTTACAATTATTTTTGCATTTTCTGGGCAGTTAATCCTCGATAAATTTTCCAAAAGTTATACTTGTATCTTAATACAGATCTAACATAATTTATCAAATGGTGTAGCCTGTTCTCAAAAGCGCTGCTTTGACTTATTACCTCCTGGTCTTCCTGAGATGGCTTATGCATTAGAACTGGAGATGAAGATATGATCAATATGCCTTGAACTCCACATCAGAGACTTCTATCTAGCTTGTATCAATAGTTTCTCAAACAAAGCAAAATAAAACAAAAGTTTGGACTCACTCGAGGTATTTAACACATTCACGTTTTAATGATCTTGTTGTTTGATCGCTCAGTTCGTCCCAACGGCATTTTTTACTTTTCAAGTTACCGCAACAGAAGTGTGTTGCCAAGACTTACTCTTTATGCCTGGAGATTTCCTTTAAATGTTGCGTCGTTCTTATAAGGGGTCTTGAAGGCACGGGACTATCAATATATAAAGAAGACACTATCTTTAACCAAAAGAAATCCCCAGGAATAAAGAGGAATTATTGGGAACGGGCTTGCTTAACAGTGCACATGTTGCATTTCACAACATTAAGACAGGTTGTTCAAAACGTTTTTATCTATTTAAGCATCCCATGTTATTAAAACCTTGGTTAATATGACTTGATTGAACAATTTTGCCTGCATCATCAGATGTGTCTTTTCAATACTTTTTCCATCTTGAGGATTGCATGTATCAAAATAAAAAAGGTCATAGGGCAAGCCAATCTATTTTGTTATTTGTATGTATTGTCACTGTTTGTGGTCCTTATCATCGAGGACGATTTCCTTCACCCATTGGGCTGACAGGCCATCATTTTGAGTAAAAGATAACCTGAAGTACGCCGTTAAACCTGGCACAAAATTTTCGAGACCTATTTCCAAGCGCAATCTTGAAATATCCTAAACCAATGGCATGACGAAACTCTTTGTTGGTAATTTTGATTATTTCTCAAAAAGTGTGCTATATGTATTCAAATTCATTCATATATGATAATTGGATTCCTTGTCATCTTAGCAACACCAGGTTTCAATTAGTGAGTCCGCTTTTGGTTGTATCTTAATGCAGATTGGTGAGGTGTTGAAGACTTGACATACAGCTACAGTTGCCTTGCTCACATGACTTAAGATACAGGCAAGTCTCGTCACAGGGAGGTTGTAGATAACCTCACTGTTGGGCCTAGAGACCCCCAGCAAACAAGCTGGTGACCACTTTATTTATTTTTGATGTAATTCGTTTTCAAACTGTATTAACAGCTGCTTGAAAACTAGCAATGATTCTGTTGTCTGTGAAATTAAACTTTATTTTAGAAGCTCAGGTCAGGTGTAATGATTTTAAACTTTGTCTCAATAAAAAAAAAAATTTTTTTTTGCTAAGGATATGAACATAATTCTTATGGATGAAATAAACTGCTACATGTCTTGCAGAAAAGATAAAAATGTGTATCTCCAGTAGAACTTGCAATTACCACCAGCTAGAGCTCTTCCAGACAATCCCAAGACAAAGCGGGTTCTTCTTGAAAGAAATATGTAACAAATCAGTCCTATTTAATCTGAAAGCACACCCGCCGGTAGATGAGGCTACGTTGAAGTCCAATATTTTGTTTTTGTTAAAATTGTATTCTACAAGTGAAGAATCCTCAACTTTTGGACAGCAATAATGACCTGAATGCTCCAGTTCCCAAGATAACTCTTTCACACACATTGCTAAATACTAGCATGAAGGAATAATTGGTCAACATAAATTTTCATAAGTATTTTTTATTAAAAATCATCTGCTGCATTATTGTTCATAATTATTGACGAAAAATGCTTTTAAAGAAATATGTTTACCAATACAGTCCTGAGTTAACCATCCAGTGACACTATCCAAAAAATATTATTTTTTCTTTATCACCCTTCGTAACATTTCCAAGGCGGTGTTTCCATTATCTGCCGGTACCTGTAAAATAGAAACGCCATTGTTGGTCAGCATAGCACAGAATCAGTTTTCTTACTAATTAAAAATCCTGATGCATGTTGAATTGTTACACAGCAGAATCTTTAACAATTTTCTCATTGACTGAAAGAGAAAACACAATACCAACTGATGCACAAGATGGATTTCTAATAAGTACAGTCACTAGTCTTTACTGACTCAGAGGCATTATAAAATACTAAGGAATAGATCTATGAACCACACTTATTTAGTCTGATTTAAATAAAGATTAGCTTTCATACTGAAAGTTGTTTTACTTCCGACTAGACATTCCAATAAACCCCCAAAAAAGGACATGTGGGCCTACAACCAATATCAAAGCGGCTTGTTTCAACCACACACGAAGGCTCAAAGCTAACGACCAATCAATACAAGTAGCTTGTGTTATCCTCATCCAGAAGTGGATGGTCCATGAATAGCACGGGCTTGTAACGCGACATTTTGATCGTTGTACAGTTTCCCCCCAAAGTGGCTTGTAAGATCAAACACTTAATGATTTCAAATTTCACAGAAAAAAATGGGTTTTAAAGGTACAAACAAAAGTAAGTGTACCCTACTGGGGTTTTTATAGACACTTTTTCATCCGGAATACCCCGATGAAAAATAACCGCAAATTGATACTCAGTTTTGTTTGAGAAATTGAGTTTTGGTTTATTTTGGCCACTGGCAAGCTATAAAATGCAGAATTAACAAAAATATTGAGTTTTAGGCAATATCAAATTGGGGAGTTTATAAAAACCCCATCATATTTTAAGTCCACTGAGAGTAGTCCGTATATTGATTTATCCTTACCATATGACCAGCATCCAAAATCCAGTAGAATGCAAAATTTTTGTATTCTTGGGTGTATCCGGATTGAGTTTTTGACACTGGATCAAACAGTGGAACTCTCTTGGCCTGGCTGAATTCTTTGAAAACATCCAGCTTTGAAACCCACAGCTCTGTGCCTAAATTTAATAATAAAGAATTAATCTTAAGATTATTTTTGCAGAATTACAAACCCCTTTCTGATTTAAAGTTGATTGCATTATAATGTCTGTCACTATAAATAAGTAGCACTGCCTTTGCCTACTATTATAGTTGTTGCCCAAATAAGCATGTTTTTTACGGGAACAAGATTGTAGTGCCCTGTGTATTGTTCTGGAAAATGATGATATCATTTAACATGAAAGCTTTGCAAAGAATGTGTGGAATCCTTGGGTTTGCCTTGTTTAAGGCGACCCCATGGCCTGTTATTGTTATAAACTAGAGTAACATCGGTTTGTCTATAAATAGTAATAACTATTGTACACACCCATGGTATCAACAATGAGGTCTAATTGTCCACTGTATACGACCACATCTAAACATCTTCCAAGAGCTGTACAATTCATAATGAGTGTGTTCACTGCAAATAAATACACACAAAATAAAAACAGTTTTACAGCAAAGGTCTGCTAAACACCCTATCACAGCAGCAATCTTTCACAAAATGACAAATCTCTCCAAATCCTAAATTATTTTTTTTTAAATTAGTAGCTTTCACAAGGCCTACTGCATAACCTTTCCATTCTATATAAAATAATCTTACCTATGTCCGTCACTGGTTTCATAAAATCTCCGGACTGTTTTTCAAACACCATGCCTGATTGTCCTAAGGATATAAAATAATTGCTTATAAATAAAATTTATCCCACAGTGAAGTACACAATAATGTTCCCAAGAATTGAAGACCGGCTCTAGCCCAACCATTGTATCGGTACTGTAAATGAGACAAAATTATATGCTAAACTAATGATATCAACCCTGCTAAAGTGTGAAGTAAAATAAAAATTTGTATACACTCACAAATCTGACCTAACATTTTAACTCTAATGATAACTGTTGCATATTCAACAGAAAATGTACTAGTAACGGTCTAGGTAAACGAATTGATAAACTTAGCACCTTCCTATCATGGTGTTTATATCATTTAGATACAGAAATAAAGTTTTCAACCTTCTCTAGAAGTGAATAGCTTTGTTTCTCGCTTACTTCCCTTATTATAAAGTATGGTTTTCATGGCACCAGCATTGTCTAAAGAGATTACACATGGTAACATGAATGAATTCGGCATCATAGAGCATGGACTTATAATTTTTTCTGGACCCGTTGCTTCTCACACAAAAGGATATGTTATCAACAATTATTTTTCTATAGATGGCCGAATTGAGGTAGACTTTTTTTTTTCTCCAAATAACACACAACTTAACAAAAATATACATTGTCTTCTCGAACAAGAAAAGTTGTCCATAATAAACACCAATACTTTTATGCATTGTTTTGATTCAAAGCTTTGTAAGGTGGAAAATATATAGCTAGAACTGAAGAACAATATATAAATATTAACATTTATGGCTTAGACATTTACATAATGGAAAACATAGATCGAATACTTGCTTGCATTTTACCTAAAAACTGAGGAACTTTATTCAGTAGATATATTATGATTTCAGGATCATTCCAATTGATTTAACAACATGACCTTGAAGTATCGGTCAATCAAGTGTTTGTTTGATTGGGGTTTTAAGTCGTACTTAAGGTTATATCACTCATATGAAGGCACCCCAGCCCAATGGGTGAAAGCAATCATCCTCAACGCCACAAGACCTGGCTTGACAATCCCAGATATCATAAACAGATAGGCTTGCATGATGTCGCCCCTTAGGACCAAGGACAGTTAAACACATGTACTGCAGTAAACTGGTCCACTCACCTCCCCATGTGACATTTTTTGGAATGATTCCTAATTTTTGCCTGATTGGCCCATTCATCAGAGCAGACAGGTCATCAGTCTGCATGTAAGACACATGTCGATGATACAGTCGTTCTGAAAGTACAAACAATTTTTACTTAAACGTCTTTGTTGACCTCTAGGGTTCAAAATGGATTTTTTCAATTATATTTAAAGTAAGGTATAAATGCAGTATTCTGTTGAGGTAATACTTTGTTAGTTTGAACAGATTGCAGTTCATAAAATTTTGCCGGTTGAAACCCGTCCAAGATTCAAAACCAAGTCCCTCAAGAGGTAGGCACCGAAGCTATCATTAAAGACCCGCAACCTGTATCACTAGGCCTATTAACTATAATGTCTTCAAACTACCGGATGGGTTTCAATCTGCAAAATATTCTGAACTAGAATCTGTTCAAACTAAGACAATGTTATCCCATTGAATGGAAATACTGTTAATTTTCCTTTTTAAGAGAGTCAAAAATCATTTAAAGGTATACAGGATTGTGATAACAAATATTTAAATTTGAACCTATAATTTAGTTATTATCTGAGGATAATCAATTTGTTGTTATGTTGTGAGAATTTGGTTCCCTACTGTTTAATCTGTGGTCTATATTTAAAAATGTGACTGCCGTGTATTGCAAATTTAAGGACAAGTTGAGATGAACAAGTTTATATTTGGTCACAGGTGCCCTAAAATCTAGAAACTCGTCCACCTCAACAGTCCTTAAATTCGCAAAAGATAGCAGGTGTTTTATTTTACTTCACCATTGACAGAGTTATTAACTATAAACATGTACTGATATTTTCATCGATAAATCATTGTTTAACTCCTAGCACATGGCCAGTGATGGAGAATCTTGGCACACTCCTTTCTGTCTTCTGACACACTGACAACTTATCAGACGAGTTCAAAAAGTTAGTCCGGGAGGGGGTTTTGATTCCTGACATGTAGCAGAAAAAACTACCAGAAATTATTTAATGATATATTTTACCAACTTTTGTGTAATATGATGAAATGTAAAAATGTTATGCCTTTGAAATAAATGCTCATCCCAACTTCGAACTATATTTGTTATCTGTTTATTCAATAAACAAACAAAATATACAAACACACCTATACCCCCATCATGATGGATATGTACAATGATGCTGAGAATTACCTTGCCAGACCAAAGCTGTTGTCTATCGGGAATTTTAGGACACCTGGCATTGTGCCAACTCATTCTGAATGTACTCTGCAAACTAGTAGGGGTAATCGAATGAGAGTAAATAATCCAAGCATGCTGGTAGCTGTATTCCACCATACAATCTGGCTATTCATACCCAATATCTCCATTGAAATTCATTGACCAGACTCTGGGGGGAGATAACTAGGTGTGCTAAATGCAATCTAATATAAACCAAACCCTGTTGTTACATATGTTACAAATGAATTGTCTTGGTTACCGATAGGAGTGGCGTTCTCTAAATGATGTCGACGACTATGCTGTTCGGATCCACCCCAATCTAAAATGTTGTAGAAATTTACACCATTGGTTGTTTCTTCCACCACTGCCTCAGTTCTGCTCCAGCTACCAGTCGCTTCTGTCCACTTTCCCTCGTTTACTAGCTGTTCTGTTTCTTTGGCTGCTGCTTCTATTTTCATTAAACCATTGTAACCAACTAAAGACTATTACCAAGAAACAAAACGAAGAGTGAGACAAAACTGTGTGAAAGTACTAGGGACACATTAACAAAATGTCGTACGACAAATAAATATCGTACGATAAAATTACGTCATGTTAAACCATAGCGTAAAAATATTGTACGATATTTATTTGTCGTACAATGTTTTGTGAAAGTGGCTCCAGGTAACTGAAAGATCAGCAAGACTTGGATTTGGGTTAATTGAGGCAAACCGTTATAGTAGAATTAATGGCTGGCAATGAAATTCACACCACATCAAAGATTTCACATACCATTATTACTTTATTGTCGATTATATTTCCTAGTGGTGAACAAAATGAGTGCACTGTTCAATAAATAAAAGGGCATCACAAGTAATACAAATTCCAACTATGGCTTATATGACCTTGAACTTGTTCATGCTGATTACATTAAGTAAGATTCAAATTTTTCCAATAACAAAGGTTGATTTTTGGTCAAACTTTTTTAATTGACAAAGCAGTTGTGCAAATCTTAGGCTATGAACTGGTGCTGTGTTACATTAAATTTTAATTTAACAATACTCACCGTAGCGTACAAGTATCTGCCCCATGAATTAACAGAATCCACTGGAGATATCCAAGAATCCCCTAGCGCAGCCCCCCGGAAATTAGACTTTACTTCACCTCTTTGTATCGCCTACGAAAAACATCGAAGAAAAATCCTTGAATTTGAAGGCTTGTATAGACCAATCTATAGTAATCCTCAACACTTGAGTGATTGCTATACAGTTCAAGAGTCTGCTGTCATATGTATTTTAAATTGCAATGACACAAAAATGCACTATTATAGAATTGCGGATTCAAATCAACCATAACCAAAGATTGAATGGTACTTACATTGTAGCTGTGCACAGCAGAGAATGCCATAAACAAACAGACAATGGATCATGGATAAGAATATGCAAAGTTACAAAATTATAAATCATAGCCTAAAGATTTTGGGCTTCTGAATTTTAGGTGGCAGTGACTCCAGTAAACAAGAATGTGTATTTTCTTACAGTCCAATTTGACGGGGAATTAATGGTACAGCATTTTAATGTCCAATAGATTACCATTACAATCACCCTCTGGCTAAGGGCAGTTTGTTTGAAGAGTAATAATGCTGCCTTTACTTAGCACTGGAGGAAAATTAACTTTTCGACCTTACAGAAACGCTTCAAATCTCGGTTGAGCTAGTGTCGGTTATTGTTGGAAGACACTGCTGTCATATAAGTGAAATACCTTTAAGCACAGCATAAAACACCAATCAATCAATCAATAATTATTTTTTAAAAGACTTGCATTTTAACAAAGGAAGTTAATTTGAATTTCGAATAATTTTTTTTAAATACCTTGGACAACTCCAAGCTGAAAGCTGCAACCATTTTTCCTCCATAAGATTCACAAAAAATATAGAAAGGAACCGTCTAGAATAGAAAACAACACTTTCTTAGAATTTCCAATCTTTCTTCTGAGAATATAATTAATTTCTATATTAAACATAAAACTGCCGTCTTTATTAAAGTTAAACATCCTGTAAACATACATGTAATTAGTACTGGTAAAAAAGACTGAAATGCCCAATAAATACATGGTGCACCACAGGCAAATCTAAAAACTCTTCAGACCTGGCTATAGTTCCACAAAGTGATCTTAGCCTAAGTTGATCTTAATAACCATGACGACACAATTGCTTCAGTACTGGTCGTCATGACAATTAAGAACTTCGGCTAAGATCGCTTTGTGGAACTAGCCCCTGGTATCTCAAACCTAACTCTACTTTATTTCTCAATAATTCTTCTAAAACAAATAAAATGAACCTGAAACTTTGGGGATTTTTCTAAGAAACTCTTGAACAGTGTGATGAGATCCTGAGCAATCTCCATAACATTTGTGGTATAGGCGCTGTTGTTGGTCACGTAACTGAATCCTGTTCCAACTGGGTTGTCAACAAACAACAAATTGGCCTCAGACAGCTGCAAATAAAACATTATATTGTTATTAGTTAGAACTCCTGCTGTGGACTTATTTACTAGCTTGTGTGATTTACCAATATATATGACATTGTATGTACATGTCCAAACTACAGGGGACGGGCAGCTGGAGTGAGCTATCAAAGGTAGATTAAGGGGTGGTGCAAGTTTGCGGCTCTTTGTCTTTTTTTATTCTCTGCGCCAATTAAGATCAATTATAATCGATCAATCAAAATGACAGAATAAATTTCATTGCCAAAATTAGTGGAGATTGCCTCTATGTCCTGAAGACATGGCACTCCTTCCTCCTCTTATTCAATAACACAAGTTTAAATCTGCTGATGTCAGTTGCACCAATAAAGGTAACAACCAACAAGTTTTAAAAGAATTGAGCATAAAATAAATTAAAAATACAGAAAAATATTTCTGCACAGAATAGATAAGCTAAAGATGTACTGCAATATTGTCCAAACTCTTAGAATAACAAGATACAAATTAGTTGTTTTGCTAACCGTACCCATGTTGTATTCCGTGGCTTCAGTTCCACATCCAGGGGTCCAATTTCCATGAAATTGCCAAAGCCTGTTGAGGATCCACCTGGGCCACCCTACATAAAAAAAAATTTAACATTTGCAATTGAGGAAGTAATCCTGTGTTTCCCATGTAAGGTTAAAGTGGGCCATTTGTAGCATAACATAAACCTATTACCTTTTAGTGGTACAATGTAGAATACAGTAGAAATAACAAGAGATTTAGTTAACCCAAAGTATTCAGATGGGGTGTAATACTAGTAATATCTCTAGGCAAATCCTGTCGTATGGAAAATTCTATGGCCTTCACTCCAGTCTTGTTATATTGAAAAGTAATCGAGGGACACCTACATGCAACAGGTATACAATCAAATACGTAAGTTAAATAATTGTACTTCTAAGTTCTGTGTAAAATATGAATCAATGATCATGGACACAAACTAGACTTACTTGCAGCCACATGACAAGAGGTGCATTCTGTGGAGTGGTGGAGGTGGTACGATACAACCACCAGAACATATACGCATCACTTCGCACATTCACATAATCCCAATCTTCATCTTTATCTGCTTGAGCACCACAACCTGTCAGTAACACAATCATTTTTAAACAGGAAAGAATGCAAGTTAAGGGTTTTGTTTTCTACTCATTTATTCATACCATTATGTGTTGTATCGTATATTTCCAAAAATGAATAAACTGTTGACCTTGGGAACGGAAACTGAGTTATAAACAGAAGGTTATTAGTTGAAGTTTGAATAACATAACTATTGCTTGAGTGAATGGTTGATCCTAAAAAATAACCTTTACACTACTTTTTGTTTTAGATTTTTATGTCATACTTAAAGAGGCACTAGCGCCCAAAATAAGGACTTTTGTTGTAATTACAGAATCAAATGAGTTATACTTATTTTTCTGA
>JAVFBX010189547.1:0-13546 GCA_034783855.1 Mopalia kennerleyi | reverse complement strand
AGCGTTATCCAGTGAATTGATATGATTCAATGCATTGAGTATACAAGAATTGGGACAAATGTACGGGCAATACAACTAAAGATGTTGACAAAAAAGTTGCAGGCGTTATAATGACGCACCGTATTTCAGCAGATTATACATTAAAGGAAATTTTAACACTGAAATTGAGCAATGGGTTCGAATATGAACCTAAATTATTGCGTTTAGTCCAGCAGCGGCAACAATTTAAAATATTGTCAAAAGACATGTATACGTTTTACATGTAGTTATTGAGATCAAATGCATGGGTATATACAGATTGGTATCGTCATACTCAAGGGTATTTGACTTCATTCTAACTTTGCATACCGTTATTCTGTGCAAAACCCGAAGACATCTGGATATGCGATATGTTTATTTTCATCAGCGACCTCAACCCCGTTAACCGTACGCTAACGGAAGGATCAGTTGTCCGCAGTATTCTTACTACTGACTGAAAGTGGTATTGCTATTAATAACTAATAATAACATATAAGACAGAGCCACACTTTACATTCTTTGGTTGTATTAGTTGAATAATTACCGTGAGATACACTGGCATCAACTAAATGAAATATCCTTTAAAATGTTAATCAATAGGCACGAAGTACGAGTCGTTGTACAGGTAACTAACTACTGTATATTCGCGGTGGCAGCATAATGTCATTAAAACTATTTATAAATCACAACAAAATTGCCAGTCGAGTATCGCATCACATGCGACTGGTGCAACTGTGACTCTTCACGCACTTTCCATATAATTATGACCTCGTTTGTTAATATTGTATACTTGGAAATGATCTATTAAATGAGATCCAAACGTTTTGACCAATTAAAGAAGAGGTTATCCATATAAAATTCTTACTTGTTTCACGCCTGCTCTGAAGGTGATATCGTGATCATAGCAAAATATTTGCGCCTATGAGCAAGTTGTGAAAACTAACAATAATGGTAAACGCATATGGCAATATTTCTATTAACGTTGTAGCAACAAACACAAAACAAAAGTTCGTTTGTCTGCAAGATAATCAATGTTGCGGTGTGAGTTCTCCATTAGGTTATAGCATTCTTTTTGGGAACAACTTGCCGTTTTAAATGCCTTATTATTGCTACTCTAACTCTGTAAGCTGCCTCAAGCCATTGTTCGTAGTTTTCTAACAGGAGACGTAAGTTATAAATAATGTACGAATCAAATAAATAAAATGAAATGTTTGAGTACAAGGACAATACTTGAGATAATAAAGAACGTTATAGTTCATCGTGCCATTGCTGATTTAATACATGCATGCTCTCACAGTGACTGAATAATTCAAGACGTCTTCTCCACCATACTGTACTTAAACTACATCTGCCAGCGTCTATTAACCTCCAAAACTTGACGCCTTATTAATGTATTCGCTAGAGGGCGTTGATCCAACAATATGAAATCTCATTTGTATGGCATGAGGTGTTCGAGGTCAAACTGGAGGGTCTACAAATTTCTTCTGTTATCTTTTCAGGTATCGGCTAAATAGTTGATACGATCTAGATGTCTTACCGAAGCAGGGTTTTAGAAAAATATCAAAGTCATCAACAAAGGTTAGTGGATATTTGGTTCATTACTGGCGAACAATGGCTGCTTCAGTATTTGATACAATCTAGATGTCTTACCGAAGCAGGGTTTTAGAAAAATGTCGAAGTTACCTACATTGGTTAGTGGGTAGTTATCTTATTATTGGCAAAAAATGGCTGCTTTAATTTGTTTGTTTGTTTGATTGGTGTTTAATGTCGTACTCAAGGGTATTTCATTTATATGACGACAGATTGTCCACTTCTAACTCTTCTAACTAGTATGGTGGAAAACTGAGAGGAAACCTTGTAAAAACCACCCCCGCGATTGCCGGACCCACATCTTGTGACTTACTCATATACCGGAGGGTCGACAGACAGATATCCCAAACAGATCGGCTTCTTGGTGTCCCTTAGCTCTGGGGGACCAGACATCTGGGAATATCTATACTGAAGACATGCTGTCAAAATACCCCCAATGTATAATTATACTAATAAGAGACCAAACTACCAGATATTGGCCGCTTCTCTGCTAGATAAAATACTCTGTAAAATTCTAAAAGTAGACACTCCTACTTTAGGCCTTCATTGCTAGCCAAATGTTTTATTCTGAGCTACTATCCATTACAACCCTTCACAGACTGTACTCCTCAAACCAGGCAATTTATTGACGCTTTTTATTGGTTGCATCAGTACTTGTAGGCTCCAATCAGAGGGCACAGCATGAAGGGTATGGCCAAGCCTGATAAGCCATTCACATACGGAAGTTATTGTATGGCAATCTGTTCTCCAAAGAAAAGATTTATCCTTAATACCACCCATGATAAACAGATCACAAAGCAGACAATCCTCCACTAGATAAGCATTGTCTGTCACTCAGGCTGACTGACACTCCCTGTCACCCCACACATTATAAAGCAGAGAAATTCTTCCACTAGATAAGCATTGTCTGTCACTGAGGCTGACTGACACTCCCTGTCATCCCACACATTATAAAGCAGACAATCCTCCACTAGATAAGCATTGTCTGTGACTGAGGCTGACTGACACTCCCTGTCATCCCACACATTATAAAGCAGAGAGATTCCTCCACTACCTTAAGTTAGTATTATTCCTGACTGTCCGGATCAACCCCATGAAATACAGATCACAAAACTCCTGGCTCACTTACCAATCTCATAAAACAGGCCCCTCTATTTGAGTACATGATGGAGCGATCCTTGGCAAATGACAGCGGACACAACAACAGAGCATTACCATACTCTTTACGTGCTTCCTTATACTCTCCTTCTTTAAACAGCTCATTTCCATGTTCTTTTATTGTTTGAGCTTCTTTCCTTCGTTCCTAAAGAACATTTCAAAACACAAATTCAGTCAACATCAGATACAAATGCATGTAATGACACTGTGTTCATCGTAACATCATAACATGATAATATGAAGTAGAAATGGAGGTAAAGTTTTAAAATGAATTCCACATCTTCATGACAGTTGCTCATAAATAACAACATGCCAGCTAAATACTAATTATTTGCAATAAATGGAATTTAAATGATTTGCTTGTTTGTCTGATTTTTCGGGGTTTACAGTCGTACTCAAGGGTATTTCACTTATATGAAGACGGGTTGTCCATTTCACACTCTCTTTTGCTTAAATACAAGGGGAAACCAAGAGAAACCCTCATAAAAACCTCCTCAATGATTGCCAGAGCCAGATCGTGTGACTCACTCATATACCTTCTCCTGGAGTGGTGGTCAACTGTACATTAAAGTACATATGCAGATGCGCTAACCATTAGTGCAGGGGATCTTCATTTACATGAATCCTCAGATGGATTGCCTGAATTCTTGTCATTACTATTAAAAAATGCTGTATATTTTACCCACTCTCACCTAAACTACACTCTCAACAGCAAGCAATGTTCGCAAATCACAGTTCATAATTTCTAACCTTACATTTTTTTCTTCTTCTGTTAATGTTTCTTCCAGTTCTTTTAAATTTGTTTCATCAATGGTTATATCTCCCTCATCAGCAGAGTGGTAGGCATCTTCCCCATCACTATCTGAGTTATCTCCCCCTGAAGAGTCACAAGAGTTGTCCTCTCCTGCCACATCTTCAATATTAACTTCACCTGTGTTACTTTTTGTAAAATTTTCATCATCACAATTGCTCTCTACAGATTCTGTGCATTTCAGAGGACTAGTTTTTGTATTATCAACACTGTGACAGGCTAACTGTTCAGTTGTTATTTCAATGTCTTTGTTTAATCTATCTGCCAAGGTCCCTTCCTGATTGTGACAGTTATTAGAAATATCAGCTGCACAGTGTTCATTATTAACTGGATGTAATCTGTGTGACTGCACATTATCATTGGTCTCTAACGCGTCCACAAACTCATAGTTGTCTCCACTTGCTGTGTTGTCTGACATATTTATATCATTTACGTCGAACTGAACTGTTTTCTCGCCTGGTTTTGGTCTACATAGATCGAGTACTTACTACAACCCTGAGATCCGATCAATCTGTAAATATAATAAATTCAAGTAGCAAAATTATGTTTGCTGGATTCGGTTTGTAAAACACTATAGATTATATGATTACTTAAATGCGACTATACGGTTGGAGTATATCCCCATTATTTAAGTGAAATGACCTTGAGCATGCCATTAAAACCCAATCATTAAATCCAGGTTATTTTACGCATATGACAGCTCATGGGTGAACCAAGGGAAACCCTCGTTCAGTAACATGGATGGATACAAGAAACAAGACATAATATGAACATTGATTCATACTAATCCATAGGTCCAGGGTATTAGGACATATGATATGTAGAAATACAATCTGACTGATTACAACAATACTGTCCAGGTCAATTTTCTTCTGTATCTACCCTAGGCTAAGCACCTTTTCCTATTTAAAAAGGCTTTGTTTCCGTTTAAACAAATATACTTTTGGTGTATTTTGGCAAATAAAGGTCCATTTCTGCGCACAGACTTGAACTTCACTGTATTTTCCGTATAGTGTATGTACGTATGCTATATGACAGATACCTGGACCCATAGACAGCGGATATTTATAATTCTTTATCATGAGTAAAGATATGGTATGTGACAGTACCTGGATCTAATTAAAGACAAAGTCAAACATGGTAATTTGCAGCTCATCTGATCTGTATACCAGTCTGAGGCAGTCTCCTGGAAAGCCCTAATTAATTACTCAGCTGCTCCATTGAAATAACAAATTTCGGACATTTGTAATTGAGATATATATAATACGCCGATATAGGCCTATAACTGATGCTTAACTTACGAATTTTATGGCACAAAATATTCACAGCCAACTGGTGCGTCACTTTCGTTATCCATTTCCTCCATAACAAAAGAGCGACAACCAAGGGGGAATAATTGTATTATTTTGATATTAAATGAGCAGATAAAACAAAATAAAAAAAATACAAACTATGACAGATTTATGTGATTACTGAATATATTTTCTTCGACATAACTTTTGTGTTTCATTTGCATTAGTATATCCAATCGTCATTTTCCATTTTCTGATTTTACTTTCAGAATCAAGGGCCAAGCTTCAACGCATGCGCATGGATGTATTTCCGCCACGCTGGTACAACGTCTTGCGTATAATTTTTATTCAGGCACAAATGATTTTGCAGGCATAGTTTTTCTCCAAACTTCAGCATGGCTGATGCCGCTGCCAGATCGCAGCAGTATGAGTACAAAGCGGTAAGACCAATGTTTGTTTCTTGTCAACTTGTGTTAGTTAAACAACTCAGTTTGCAACGTTTGAGTGTTACTTCTTACAACAACAACAAAGTAAACTCTGAAAGCTTCTTTATCCAGGGTACTCCCTTCTTTCAGAAACACACGTATTTTGGGGTCTTGGCAGTATATGGGGACGGGGGGAGGCAAGGGGTGACTGGTAGGCGCGATTACCTTAATATACTCATGGGCCCTATCTCTGTTGATAGCCATAACAGGCCATAAATAAAGTGAAATTAGGAAAAAAAATTGTATATTTTTGAAAGCTCAGAATCTGCAATTAAACAAAAGCAATCTTCATTTTCATGGCAGCAGGCACTTTCATGACACACCCTCATAAACACAGGTAACCACAGTACAAAAAGTTCTGAAATAAGGGGAAAATAACCTCACTTGTTTATGTTGGAAATGTTAAAGAAAAAAATGTCAAAGGCTCATTTAATATGAAAATGATATTACCCCATGAATATCAGTAATGACGGCTGTATCAGTCCATGACGCATGATATTTACAAAAACAAGGTGTATATATTCTAAATTTCAGTAAATAGTAGATGCATCAGGACTGAAGTATCCAAATAAACAGCCGACTCCGCGAAACAAGTTGTGGACATGTCCATGGATAGTGTTTTCAGGTTTGACAGCCACCCCTGGCACTACAAATGGGCCAATTAAGCGGTGGGGTCCACATGTAATTTTGTGTAATATATACAATCATTTTCATTTTTAATGAAGCTAAGACCGAAGGAATATAATGAGATTGATAATATCTGTTTTTAGACTTATCAAAACAGCAAATACTTTGATATTTTTTCCTTTCTATTGTATAGGTACATGTATGCTCTATCAAAATTATTTCTCCTTTCTTTTAGAACTCAAATCTTGTATTGCAAGTTGATCGGTCGCTGATTGATAGAAGGGCACGAGATGAACCTACAGGAGAAGTTGTCTCCCTCGTTGGTAAACTCACTGGTTCTCGAATGGGAGACAAAGCTCAAAGATCTATTCCTCCACAGATGGAAGAAAAAAAAGCCAAGTAAGCGTTTTTGCTGTTATATGTATCTGTAAATTATAATTCCTACATTCCCTTCTAAGAAAAAAACAAGTAATGCTTCTCCAGAAATTGTATAGTTATGTTACCCCACTTATAGTGTCGTTCAAAGTCTGGTACTGGTATATGAAACTACAAACAAATAAATCCAAATTCATTATTCAATTTCGTCATTATACTGTGCATTTACCTTTTTTGCACAAATAGATAGATGGTATGTACTTTATTTATTCAAGAAGGTTTTTAAAGGTCTGACCTTAATATTAGTTGAAAATTTCTACTAATGAAACTACAAACTAATAACATCTGTAAATAAACACGGTGCCAATCACTTGTTTGTTCTAAATGCTTCTAAATTGCGTTATATTGTGGTTGACAGACGAAGGAAACGTGATGAAGCACAAAGAGATATGATGAAGATGAAAGGTACAACATTGCTTTCTGAAGGAATTGACGATATGGTTGGGATTTTATATCGCCCTAAAACACAGGAGACCAGACAAACGTACGAGGTTTTGCTCAGCTTCATACAGGCAGCCCTAGGAGATCAGGTATGGAGTGCCTTGCTTAAATTTCATTGATATGTCGACCATTAGGTATACGTGTGAGTCACACGATGTGGTGCCCACAATCACAGGGTGGTTTTTAGAAGGCTCCCTTTTGGTTTTCCGCAATATTTAAATAAGGAACAGTGTGAACATATATGTGAAAACCATTGAAAACGACATTAAACATCAATCAAATAAACAAACAAATAAATTTTATTGAACACGTTATGGTTCTATGGTTATGTGAGGTCATAGCTGCCTGTGCTAGTGTTTTATTTGTTTTGGTGATTTACACTATAATTTTACACACTTTGTCTTGTTTAAGCATACTTTGTACCGCATGTTTGACTTTTGTTTAGTAGAAATAATTTATGAAATGATGTTTGTTTTAGCCGCGGGATGTGCTGTGTGGCGCAGCTGATGAAGTACTGGCGGTGTTAAAGAACGATAAACTGCGTGACAAGGAGAGAAAGAAGGAGGTAGAGGGTCTATTGAGTGGGATGCCAGAGGAGAGGTTCGCTCTACTTGTTAACCTCGGTAAAAAGATCAGTGATTGGGGGACGGAGGAGAAAATGCAAACAGGTACAGTGTGTGTTTGATATCCATGAGATGTGTTTTCCGTTTTCCTTTATATTTAAGTAATGCAGAATGGACAATCTGTCCCTTGAGTATGATGTTAAACTCACTCAATCAAACTCTTCTCACTGCTGTTGTTTTATTTGTTCAATTGTGTATAATGTATGCTCAATATTATAATTGTATGTTATAGATGAGAACATCGATGAGACGTATGGCGTGAACGTACAGTTTGAAGAATCGGAGGATGAGGTATTCAATGAGAGCTACACAATTCTATTGTCTATTATTTTCATAAGTATTATTGTTAAAATATTTCTGTTATAAAATTACCTTGCACTTTATGAAAAAATATAAATAAAAGAAAGTCCACATCCTGATTTAAACAATATCACACTTGTAATAACTTCATAACATCGAGAAAATTTACAAAACTACCGAAACTTTATGCAGTTCATTTAAGTACATCGTCAACTGATGACCCATGTTTTGAATGTTTGTTATAAGAGAATTCCATAAAATCAATCCTTTTGTTTTAAAATGAGTCTTGCTTGTTTTTGAAAACTAAAGAGTTTGCCTAAACTGAAAACTGTCGTGATAAACACAATTATTCTTTCAACAGTTTTTAGTACATTTTTATATATGCCAAGAAAAATAAGATATGTGTTTGTTTGCTTTTCATCTGTTTAGGATGACGAAGATATGTATGGTGAGATACGAGAGGAAGAGGAGAGTGGAGACGAGGGAGAGGAAACCACAGTTGACGACTCACTTCATGCTAATGTAAACTCCTTAATTTGACAATCTAAAAACTTGAAAAAAGGCCATTATATTGAGCTAGTTGGAGAACAGGTTCATTATGTCAAATAAATAACACTTTTTTCTTATGATTATAAATCGGTATAAAATCACTTAGATGTTGTATTGAATAGAAGTCTTTGCATTGTTGTTGTAAATAAAACAGGCGGACTATGCTGATACATCTTTAAATTTACACTAAAAAGATAGTGCAATCTAATTTAATTAAAGAACAACCATATAAAAGTCCAGATGTTTGACAATATTTTTGCTTGCATTTAAATCTAAAAGCTATTATCTGTTTTGATGTTATTAGTTGATGGGTGGTGACTCAGTGATGAGGAAATCGGAACAACAACTTCATCCTCGGGATATTGACGCTTTCTGGATCCAAAGGAAACTCAGCAAATATTACCCTGACGATCCAACAACAGCTCAGGCAAAGGCAAAGGAAGTGCTTGATATACTCAAGGTCAGGTGACTCAAAATATTTTTCGTCAGTGTGAGCGTTTCATAATGAGATTTCTTTTTTTACTACACACTTACCATCTCATAGATATCAATAATAGCACTGATCTCTATGTAAACCAGTTAAGGGTTTACATAGCTAAGGGCAATTCGTTTGAAGAGTAGTAATACTGTTTTAAGTTAACTTAGCAGTGGAGGAAACTTTCCAACATTATGGAAACCCTTTACATCTTGGTTGTGCTAGTGTCAATTATTGCTGGAATACATCGTCGTCATGTAAGTGAAATACCCTAAAGCACGGTGTAAAACACCAATCAATCCATCAATCAATGTGCAGTCAAGTCACACCACTTGACTGCTGCAGCTGGGGTAGTTTATACAAGATTTCTTCTCGTTTTCCACCCTCTTTGAAGCCAAGCCGAGTGGGAAGTGGAGAGCATGTCAGCATATAAGCGAAATTCCCTTTAAAATGTTAAATCTCAAATCAAAGGAACGCACCATTTTTGGGATGTCATTGTATTAAGTTTCCTCAGAATAAACCACAATTCTGTATGTTGTTTTCAGAGAGCCTCTGATGACCGTGAAGCTGAGAGTCAGTTAGTCATGCTATTAGGGGTCACACAGTTTGAGTTTATCAAGGTTCTACGGCAACATAGACAAATGAGTAAGTGGAATTGTTTAAGTGCCCCAAAATTAAAACCTGAAAATAAATTGTTTGATTGGTGTCATATCTATCCTTAAGCTGAGCATTTTCAGAAATTGTCATAAAAAGTTATGATTTACATACTAAATCAAATTCTTTGTAACAAACCTTTGAATTGACAAAGAGTTTTGTTTTATTAGCATACCTCATTTTTTAAAAGGGACTAATAATTAAATCATTGTGTTTGCTTATGTTTAAGAAACATTGGCGGGTGGTTGGAGGGAGCTTCATGTTGCCCTGGTGCTCTCAGAGCTAAAGGGGAACAGGAAGCCGATCTGTCTGTGGTTTCTGCATTGTGTCCTGTTATAGTCCTGTATTTGTCCTGTCCTGTCTTTGTTTGTTGCCAGTGGTGTCGAGGGGGGTTTCTTTCACCCATTGGTCTGGCACGTTGTCATATAAGTGAAATACCCTTGAGTACGACGTTAAACCCCAATCAAACAAACAAACAAGAAACATTGTTTCATCAATCTAATTTTTGTCTATTTAATTTGATAGTTTTATACTGCACTCTACTGGCATCTTCTCAGAGTGAAACTGAAAAGAAACAAATAGAAGATAAGATGGAGTCTGATCCTGGCTTATCTAAACTACTGCATGCGCTACAAGAGACGGACAAAGAAGATATAGTTGTGAGGGAACGAGACAGGAAGCATGCAGCCAGGCAATCACGAGTTGCAGAAGCAATGGATATAGAACAGAAAAAGGTTTGCTCTTTCATAATCATTGCCTTACATTTGAAGTTAGCAGTAATCCTCTGTCAAGAAAAAAAAATTAATAACAAAGCTATATGCTACTTCTTTTCAAAAGTATAATATTGTGTTTTCTAACTAGGCAAAAAATTATTATTCCACAGATTATAAAAATAAACTAACTATTATTGAACCCATAAGGGTACAGGTGACCCGATAGGGAGGTTATTCTTGACAAAAGATGGGAAGGGAGTAAATTTGATAAAATTACTATTAATAATCATGTTTAAAACTAGATGACCATAAAGGTTGTGAACATATACAGCAAGGAAATGATCACATGAAATTTTCAGAAGAAGGTAAATAACTTGGTATGTCTTGATGGATGTTTGGTGTTTTTATAGGGCTTGGGAGCAGTCAGTATGTTGGACTTGGAAGATTTGGTGTTCAATCAGGGTAGTCACTTGATGGCCAACAAAAGATGTCAGCTACCCGACGGTTCATTCCGGAAACAGAGAAAAGGTAATGTCTACAACTGTTATCAGTAATGTTCAGAAATAAAACTACTCACAAAATAAAATCCGTGAAAACTCTCACTATGCATCAATAATTTTGAAAGCGTTGTTTGCCAAAATCAACTCTCTGTATATGGGTTGTGTGAAAAGTGCAGCCTGAATTGCTTTTGTTATAACGCACCTTCTGAGGAGAATGCTTTGAAACAATTATCAATGTTGAAATGAAAATTTTATTAAGAACACAAGAAAAGCCCTGATAGACCTTGCTGGCAATAGCGTTATACTGTGAGTGCCGCATAGTCTGGACTGTTGATGACCGCACAGAATGATACGTCTTCATTTTTTGTTGATTTGAACACAGATTTTCATCACACCACACTAGTCAAAAATGGAAATCATTTTGTATGAATTATCGATGCAGTTTTATTGGAATTTGCGCAAAAGCAACAGCATATTATTTCAAAATTGGCAGTAAACTATGTTTTGTCAAACATACTTTGCATAAGCTTTATGCGACTGAATGGCATGCTGTCCTGTGGATGCTATAACCTTTAGTACTGTGTTAAACGCCAATCAAACAAACGTTTTTATTGACATCTGTATTACCTGTTGATTTTTGTTCTGTCTAGGTTATGAAGAAGTTCACGTCCCTGCCCTCAAACCCAAACCATTTGATGAAGAAGAGGTTAGTGTTCTTATTTTTGGACCTTTTTATAGGAGCAAGTTTGTTTCCTTCACGGCTTGAAAACCTTAAAAGCTGAAACTACTTTTTTTGTTACAAAAACAAATTTGTTGTAAATGGAAGATATTGAAAGTACTTAAAACAGCATAGAGCTTTTAAAGCACTGAATAGAATTTGAAGTGTATCTTTATGGGTTTTTTTTTTCGTTTTTTTCTTTTTTTCTTTTATTAGAAGGGGGGTCGGGAAGTGGGGTACTTCCAGGGTTTATCCAACCTATTAATATGCCTGTCTTCTCACAATCCTTGTTCACCTTAACTTAAGAATCATGTTAGCAAACCAATCGAACATTTGCAATGTTTTTTCCAGTCTTTGGTGCCAATTGATAGATTACCCAAATATGCCCAGCCAGCGTTTGATGGATTTAAGAGTTTGAATCGTATCCAGAGTAGACTGTTTAAAGCAACCATGGAGACCGATGAGAATATCCTACTGTGTGCCCCAACTGTGAGTACAGTGTTATTTGATCAGTATCATATATACTGAAAGGATTATGCTGTTAGTTTCTGTCTATCTATCTATATTCGGGTATATGAGCGAGTCACAAGATGTGGCTCCGGCAATCGCAGGGATGGTTTTTACGAGGTTGTCTCTCGGTTTTCCTTTGTAATAAGGCAAGGAACAGTGGAAGTGGACAATCCATTGTCATATAAGTGAAATACCATTTAGTACGACGTTAAACCCCAATCAAACAAACAAACAAAATCTATCCATATATATCCATCTATTTAAATAATAATCATGTGAATGGAAAAAAGTATGTTTAGTTAACCATGTATCACCCTTAATGTCACAGAATCTATTTCACTTATATTTGACCATCAATATTGCTTAAATGTATACAATAAATGCTAAGAGAAGATGAAAGAAAGATAAATAATTTGCTGCAATAGACACCTTGATTGTAAAGTTAATTTTGGTTGATACAGGCCAAATGTCAAGAAAGATTTACATTTTTACAGCAGCAATTGAACCAAGCATCTTTGGCAACACTTTCAGCATATCAGAATTTTCCAATTTTGTATGTGTTTTATTTTTCCAGGGGGCTGGTAAGACCAATGTGGCTTTATTGTGTATGCTACGAGAACTTGGTAAACATATTAATCCAGACGGCACAATAAACACGGACGAATTCAAAATCATCTATGTGGCACCAATGAGATCTCTTGTACAAGAAATGGTCGGCAACTTCACAGAGGTATAGCATAATTACCAGTACTAAACTTGTTCTGGCTTATTTGTTCAATTTTTTGATTTTTGTATAAGTGGCCTATCAGCAAGCCCTCTGTTTTAATAGTAACCCTCTCGCATTTTCAGGTGTAGGGAATAGTTCGGATTTACAGATAATATTATTGATCAATAAATATATTTTAGAAGTTGATTTGCTTTGGTTTATTTTGATTCAGTGGACAGTTGGGTGGGAGCTTCTTATTGCCTTGGTACTCTTAGTCCGAGCTAAGGGTCAACATGAGAGTTATCTGTGAAGTTTCTGTATTTCTACTGTGGGTTGTTCTGCCTCCAACATATTGTCTACGGAAAAACTGTCAAAATCGCATTATGATTTTTCCAATTTTTTTTTTAATAAGCATCAGATTTTCTTGTTCTTATCCATTTTTGTTTATACTTTGTATTTGATGTTTTGAACAGAGATTGAAGACTTATGGAATAAAAGTGGAGGAATTGACGGGAGATCATCAGCTGACTAAGGAGCAGATAACTGCGTGTCAGGTGATTGTATGTACGCCCGAGAAATGGGACATCGTGACACGGAAAGGGGGAGAGAGGACATACACTCAACTCGTCAGACTCATGATCTTTGTAAGTTTGTCCACATTAAGGAAAGATAAAACAAGCTTTTATTGCTTTTAGTCTGTTATAAAAAGGCTAAAAAAATTGTCCGATTTGTAATGTTGAATACCAACCTTAGAAAAGGAATTTATCTTATAAAAACTTGTAAATTTGACATAAATGTTTGTGCATAGTTTCTTGATCTTGTATGTAAATTATTTAAACAACATGCCAGGAGTTATTAAACAGCACCAAATCTGTATTCCTATAATTTTCCCCTCTTAGGCTTACCACAGACTGTCCATGTTGTTTGTCTGTATCACTACA
>JAVFBX010189536.1:0-13547 GCA_034783855.1 Mopalia kennerleyi | reverse complement strand
CCCTCCCCCCTTTTGGCCATCTTGACGAGCACGCCGAATGCCGCTGTCCAGTCCGTAAAGCCGCATACTCGTTGTGTCATTGAGCGTTGTCATTGGCATTGCTGTTGATGCGGCGTCTCTCAAAGTGGAAAACCTCCGGGTTCGGCACCTGCGTTATAATCCTCGTTTACTTCCATCTTAAAGGCATACCCGTCTTTATAGTATACGAGGCGATAAACAACTCCTACACGCCATGACTCGAGGAACAAAAACCTGCGCCTGGGCACGCACTGTAAAGTCCACCTGATGTATAAACCCGTTTCCTTCTTTGCCAAGCTTGTGGGTACGGCAACGAAAATCTCAAGAACTGGCAGCGAAAGAATGCAGCGTTCGAGAAGGAGTTTATACGTTTGGCCAGAATTGACCCCTCCCCAATTTCCAATTCAATGACTCGAGGAACAAACACTTGCGCCTGGCTCTTGATGGGCACAACCGATTTCTGCGGTCGCTGCTGCCTGGGCACGCACTGTAAATACCACCTGATGCGCCTCCGAAAGGGGCGGCACTCAGCCGTGTAGCAAGTGCGGGAAGGATGTAAAAACCGTTTCTCTCTCTGCCAAGCTTGTGGGTGTGGCAAGAAATATGTCAAAAGTGGCAGCGAAGGAAGGCAGCGTTCGAGAAGGAGTTCAAACGTTTGGCAGGGCTTGACCCTCTCCTCAATTTCCAATAAGAGAGATATACATCGTTGCACATACCCATCCGAAGTGACTAACATGGGTGAATACACCTGTCAATAATTAATAATGACGCACGCACAACAAGAAGAAACACAACGCCTCGACTACGAATTCGCCACTGGCATTCGGCAGGCCTACCCCCGCTCTCTAGTGGCCCTAGAGGCCCTCCGCGAGACCCTCGACCGCTACACAGCGGCCATCACGGCCCAAGCGGCCAACAAGGCCAAGCGCCGCGACGCCGCGAACTTCGCCGCCAAGGTCGGTGGCCATGGGGCGGTCGACACCGCAGTCAACTTTGAACTCAACCGGCCGACGGCAGCAGGCAAGCTCGACGCCCGCGAAACTCGTGGGGCGTGCCAATAAACAACACGCCCGGGAAGGAGACCCCGGACCCTCATAACCTAGGCTACGCTGGCAACGTCGTCCAAGACAACACGATCGACGCCGCCTGGCCGGCCGATATCTTGGACGGCATAGAAAGCAGATACCTCTGGATCCAGCTGATAAGGAGCAGGAGGAAGTTGTATTCGTCGTGGAGGATGCTTTCCAGCCCCTCTGGGCTGGCAGGACCCCGGCGTCCTAGTAGGTATCGACCGGCCCTACTTCGGGAACGCCTACCCGATGACAGCTGTCGTATAGGGGCTCTACCCCATCAGTTTGTTTGTTTGTTTGTTTGATTGGGGTTTAACGTCGTACTCAAGAGTATTTCAGTTATATGACGACGGATTGTCCGTTAACAATGTTCCTGGCCTAATTACGATGGAAACCGGGAAGAAACCGCCTCCTTCCAGAGCCACGGCAAAGCCGCCCCCTGGTTCAGGCGGTCCGGCCATACCTGTGTGGTTAAGGGGCCACCTCGTTGCGAAAGGCTGGGTCCCCACGGCCCTCCTAGCCTTTCTCACCGAGACGGGCCTCCTGACCCAACCGAGGCGCTTGTCGCTCTCAGGCCCCAGCACAATGGCTGGCTCCCAGACAGCCGAGGCCAGGCGTGTCCGGCCATCGGCAAGTTCATCCAGGGCTCAAAGCCGACGGCAAGCGGATGACGCGGTGCAATATCACCGACCAGGGCGAACTGGACTTCCTGGTAGACAACTGCCGCAAAAACGACTCCCTAGTGGGTGCTACCGAGCGGTGCCCTCTGGGCCGGGTCTTGACCTACTACGACGGGGCACAACCCCAATACACCCACCTGTGAGCGAGCATACTAGCCTACGCCCACATCAATCTCTTGGCGTTGCTCCTCCGGTTCACGTCAGAAGAAGCCGTCCAGGTGGACACGGACAGCCTCTACGTCACCTGTCCGGCCCTGGTCAAGCTCGACGGCATCGAGGCCTTCGTCGCTCCCCGGCCTTGCGCCTGTGGAGACGACCAGGGTTACGTACCGTGCGCAAATATACATAACAAGTAACACAGCTCAGCGGTCTTTATGAGACAACAATGACCGACAACAATGACCGCAGTTCCGACTACCTCCCTTAACAGACTTGCACTGCATAAGCACACCAATAGTTAAAATCCACGTCGAAGACAAAAACAGCCTATACATTAAATTAATAAATTCATTATTCCTTAATTTTCAATTCCCAAAGGGGTAAACACACGTTACATCCCAGCGTGCGAATGTTCATCTATCAAATTCCCGACAGAAAAAAAAAGCAAACATGTCCGCCTCCGCTTCAAACTTTGTTTTCTTAATTTTATAAAACATACAGCGCAAATAGGGAATTGGTTGTCGCAAACGTAGTTTAAAACATGTCTACTTCACAATCGCTATAATTTATGGCATCAAAATATCAGAAAAATTGTTTTTGAAGACTTTTTCTACGGCGTTTTTTCGTTGTTTTAAATCTCAGCCGAGTCTGATGGCGTTGTTATGGCAGCACGCGATGCCAGGGCAGGCAGCTGCCTATTTCTGATTGGTTGTTGACAGTTTACTGAATACAGGGGGGGATTTAGGAAGAGCCACTTTTGGGGCCGCGGTAGAGCTCTTTTTTCTCTTTTTTTCGGGTTAGAATGGTGTTTAAACCCTCGATATCGGGATAGTCGACGCGAGCAAACGAGCTCTTTCGCGTCCGCGGCCCCCTGGTGTTCACGCCAACCCACCGCCTAGCGAAGAAGGCGAGAGCCCGGGGCGTGAAGCCCCAGACGTACCACTAATTCTTCCGCTGGAGCGGCCAAAAGTCCCAGGAAGTGTGGGCCAGACTTGTGTGTCCCCCGCGTCGTCGTCTGAGACGAGGTGTGCACCGTCTCGCGCCCCACCCTCAAGACCTTTCTCGAGTGGCTGGACTCCAGGGGCAATCAGGTCATCTGCCAGCCCCACCAATTACGGGCGAGGCCCGACACGACTGGATGCCGGCTACTATACGAGGAGATCACCGTCGACCACCGCGTGAAGGAGGACCACCGGGCCCTGAAGAAGGTGATGCGGCTCCAATCGGATATGATCCAGTGCCGGGAAATGCGGCGTACCATCCCCAAGTGTGATGGCTGGGATGACTTCTTGGCCGCGTGGAAGCCCTCTGACCTCATCCTCATAACGCGAAAGGTGCCACGCGATCGCGCCGAGCAGCTTCTCTTCGAGCGCCACCGGCAAGCCTTCCCCCAGTGAGTCGGTCCCCCTAATCTATCGCCCGCAGGACAATCAGAAGCAGAACGTTATGGTGCCCAGCCCAGGCCCTCTCCTCGACGACGGCAGGCCGGACCAGCTGGAGCTGCAATCAACGTGGCTCCGGCAATCACGAGGGTGTTTTTTTTTTAAAAATCCAACATGGCCGCCTCCGCTTCAAATTTTGTTTTCTTAATTTTAGAAAACATACAGCACAAATAGGGAATTGGTTGTCGCACTTTGTCGCATCCCCGCACTTTACCCTACAGGCTTCCGCCAGCACTAAAATGAGATGTACGCCACTTTTTATCTGCTCAGGTCGTCGCTCAGCATATGACTGAGTTATCCACATGTTTATTGTTTATGTCTGTAGGCTATTCTTGTGCTGGTATGGTGACGTCACTGGAGCTACATTATTATTAATTACAGAGGACAAACTTTGTATTGTTTGCAACAAGTCATGCGTAACAAAGGAATGTTTTTTTGTCCAAATGTGATATTTTACCCAAGAAACGGACTTGATTGGCGTGTTTTGTGGGTATTAATCCGCCGAGTATTTTGGTTCATTTCCACACATGCGCACAAAACATCCATTGGTTAACATTACACGTTTTCGTGTAATATTATTGCTTCCATTCACACAGTTCGGGAAGATAACTACTATCGCCACTGTTGTGACCTCTCTGCATACCTCCAGGTGTGGCTGTTGCTTGAGATTTTTACGCATTGCTTTATTTTATCAACGTCAGAGCAAATGCATTATGTGACATTTCCATGGTTTGCATTTAAAGCCAGTATCAATCTTCTCAGTTGACGTAAGTAAACTCCTGACGACTTTATGGCGTGATAAGACTCTTCTCGAGATAACTAGAAGATACTGACAAGCTTAATAAAGCTCAAACGATTGTATCCACTATATTACTGTGACGTCACGTGACTTTATGACTCCCTCAAGCGGTGCTCGCCTGCTTCTTTTAGCGAGATCATCCGCCATCCTTCGTTATACAGTAGGGTGGTGCCATTCCCCTGCTCCTTTGTACTTCATAAGGAAGGGTTGTTCCTTATGAAGTGGAGAGGGACCTATGAACTCCTTCCCTTCCCACTACATACAGAGTAACAAACACAACTCTCCTCCCGACTACATGGTATAGAGCAGCATTTCCTTACTATGTAGTGCGGAATGCTACCCCATCTGACCTTTTTATACTACTAATTTCTCTCTTGAGATTTCTCAAGCCTCGTTATCATCTCTTCCCTCTACTGATAACTTTAAATATGTAGGAAATTTTTTATTACCACTTAAATTGTTACCCTTTTTCTGAACCTTGCTAATCTTTCGGGCGTAATTAGTCAGATAATACATTCGACCTGGTTATTGTCAGATGAAATAGTTACGTGATGGTTAAAGTTTCGTTTTGACGACAATAAATGGGGTAAGTTTCCAATATTTGCTAAAATACAGTATTATTATTGTTTAAGGAATGTTAATAGTTTGGTGTATAAACTAACAATAAAACCTATAAACCTATACCTTAGCTTAGGTGATAATCTTACTCATATCCGGTTAGGAAGAAGCCTATATCTGTTTGACGATTTCAAAGTGAAAAAGGGGCTTTGACAACAAGCCAGTGTTGCACAGTTTGGGAAACTACAAGCATCTACTGTAGTAATATTTTAATTCATATTATAATCTAATTGCAAGCCATTGGTCAGAATGATTGTGGTAGGAAAAGTGGGCAAAACCAAGGGAACCCGCTAGTTCGAACCCGTGACGCATACATTCTCAACCCAGGAAACTCCGAAGAGGGCCTGTGCATTCCAATCCTAGTCTTCTCTCTGAATCAGTGCCTTTTGGCTACATACAAGCCAATTCAGTCCGTCCATGCAAACGGTCTATTCTAATTCCACCTCGAGCGTAATGGTATCTGCTGAGAATTAAGGACAATCTATGGGACGTACGATTAGTTGAGAAACCCCTCCAGGCTGTGAATTACTGTTCCTCTATACAAGAAGTTGGGCTGATGGGTTATTGCTTTTCGATCCAGGCCCTTCACTGAGAGCTGTAAACAAGGGAAGTATCACGTGGGGACAGTAATGAAATAATCTTAAATCTGTTCTGTGGTGGGTGTTATCTTCTTTATATAGCTTTGGTAGAGGGTTTCTTATTAACATCTCAAATAAACTTATGCATCTCGAACACGTCAATATCAATTCACATTTTTTTAACCCGAGACAGGTCTTTTAGAAACCAGTATCCCAATATATATTTTGAATAATTGAAGAGAGAAAAATCTGTTTGCCCTATATATATTTTGAATCTATATATCAATATATATTTCTAAAAGCAATCACACCAGCACAGGGATACATGGATTCACACATTATCCCAGACAAGTCTTCAAGTAACTCCTCCACCTTGGGAGTCAATATGTCAACATCAATGGTTACTTGAGGCTCGGGAGAGGCTCTCAATTGCCTTGAGGCCCGGGACAGGCGTTTGAGTAACGCCCGGGAAAGACCTTCGATTACCTGAAAGCCTAGGACAGGCCTCCAATTAGCTTGAGGCCCGGGATAAACCTTCTATTAGCTTGAGGCTTGGGACAAGCCAGCGATAAGCTTGAGGCCCGAAAATTGCCTTCGATTAACACCCAGGAACGGTTTTCTATTCGCTTGAGGCCTGTCCAGAACAGATAGATATAGAGCAATTTTATTAAAGAGGCTCAACAATTAAGAGCTCAGACTATTAATGTACTAAATGTATAACATTCCTGTGGGCATAATCGCCATCTTGAAGTATTATATATATACTATGATGTTTGTAGGAGAAGGGTTGTACAACCCATTCCTGAATAAATAAACTGAACTGATAATTTTAGAAGGTCATTTGGTGTAAAAGATTAAATAGTCTTAAGCTGATAGAGCTACTCGATTGTAAACGTGACAGGCAGTACACTTGTATTTTTCATTAGGCTTCTCTACTAGTCCGAGGTCAAATTTCGACTTTGACCCCGAGGTCAAATTTTGACTTTGACCCCTGTGAGTTATTTGTTGTAAGGGGATAATTATTCTGAAACAGATAGAGATACTCGATTGTAAATGTGGCAAACTTTACACTCGTACTTTTCTTTAGGAAAGTGTCATATCAGTCGTGTCGCTTACGTTCAAAGGTAGCACTTTGCCAGAAAAGCCAATGTACATCGGAATTATCCGGGGAATGACATGACTTTGAAGTTTGCTTCATATTTTCAATCTAAAAATGTCAATTTTAAGAAGCTGCCAATCACTTCTCTATGTATGGTCGTGTTACTGTGATAATGTCTATAGGAATGCACCGCCATCATTCAAATGGAATATCATTGGCTGAGGAATTTAGCATTAACCAATCAAATGATGAATCCGATTTTGTTTGATCAGAACACCCTGGAAAAAAGGAACCGTCTCATATTATGTCTGACTATTGCGAGAATCTTATGCGAGTGCAATCTTGATCACAGATGATCAAGTTTGTTACAATTATACAATAAGCGCTAGTTTAAAGATAAATCGTTCAACAAATTGTCGTCTCTACTATTGCTTTTAACCAGGAGCGACAGAATAATGCCGTCGTATGGGTTGTTATCGGACGGTACATTTAGGTTGACTAAATAGTGTGTAGTTAATCCTCATTGTCTAATCTTGGTTACAAATTCGTTTTCCCATACTATTATTTAGTAAGTTTCTTTTAGATTTCTTCATTAAGTCCAAATGAATGTATCTCTTCTGCAAACAGCTATTTCATTGTCAACAAATCCGAAACTATGTAATGTGATAGGCACGCGTTTAGAGATATCCTTCAAATAAATATAACGCCAGGGGGAGGAAGATGCTGTTTCATTATTATATAATCTAGTACCTTTTTTCACTTTTGATTATCTCCCCAATGACGTAGTTCGAGAGGGGATCTAGCAAACTGATCATACGTATGTACGTGGTTAGTCATCAGTGTGGCTACCTGTGAATAAGTGTATTTATTTATTTATTTATTTTTTTTGATGCGACATATTAAAAATCAGCAAGAGCTGTCAGTGCCTAAGCTGTGTTCTCATAATACCGAGAATAAATAAAATACATTTTTATTCATAAACAATTTAAAACCAATAATAATTGATATCAACATTTTATATACAGGTTTACTATGGATATATATTCTGAGCATGTATTAAAATATTAAAAATGTCATTAAAATTTAAAAAACAAAAATGTTTTACTCTTTTTTTTTGTTAATCTTTGGGCTAATGTTTATAACATTTCATCCATATACGTTGAGGGATCGTTGCTTATCTGATAGTAGTTTGACGTTGGGGGTCAGAGGCCAGGGTCAAGGTACTTATAATATACAAATATTTTCTGATCATTTTAGTATTTTATTGGTTGTAAAGATTTTGGCAGTTTTATATATTGGTGAATTTTTTCGAAAACTACATTGAAAAGGCGTTTGGGCTCAAGTCAAAATAATATGGTTAGTTTGACGGAAATGATGATCAATAATCTAACGTATTGAACAAATTGTAATAAAACTTCAACTTTGATGGGGACAGTGTCTAAGTGATCATTGCCATTTTTGCCATGTTTATAAACGCATCTTATAACACAGATTTGTTTATTAATCGGAATCTGGATCTGGGTATGAAAATAACGACTATATTTTGCCAATTTTGTTTTGCCATGGTTTGATTCTTTCGATAAAAGTTCATTTGATGTAATATTATTGCCTTTTAACCAATCCTTTGTCCGGGTATCTCATGGGCTGATCCACGGTATTCACGATACGTTCAATAATGTATTCATTCCGGATTTCGTTAGCTTTCGTGGCTTAGTGGCCAGCGTGAGCGCTCACAAAGTTACTTCGATGTACCATTCACAGGATCAACGCCGTCTGGCGACCCTCTGTCAATGAGTGGGTTCAGCAATGGTTTACACGCGTGAATGGTCTTTACGAGGTTGTCTCTCGATTTTCCACCGTTTTTAGACAATGAACAGTGTGAATAGGACAATCCGGCGTCATATAAGTGAAATACCCGTGAGTACGACGTGAAACCCCAATCAAACACTCAAACAAATAATCCTTCCGGGTCTCTGACGAAAAGCGTCTGGTTGATGAGTTTGTGTTATATATTCCATGTCTTTTTGTAGCGGACTCGGCATCCTCATTGGGCAGAGGTCATAACAGCGGCCTATGTCAGAAACTCCTGGGGTTGTGTATATCCTTAGAGCCCGACAGAATAACCAAACTGTTTTTATTATAAGGCCATAGATTAGCATTAACAATTGATTACCACTGGTTTCAGACCAACATTCAAATCAGGCTACACTCTTAGAAACAATGGCTCTTTGAGGGAACCATTTGTATGGAACCATATTGGCAAAAACGGTTCTGTAGAAAATATGGAACCATCTATATAGAAGAATAACGACAAACATGGTTCTTTGATATGATAAGAAAGGGCGAAATATTTGGAACAGTTGCTGTGAGGGTTCCATACATTAGCAAAAAGGGTTCCACCAGAGCCATGACTGAAGAGCCTTAAAGGGTTTCACTAGAGCCATATTTTCCCAAGAGTGCACCCGTTCGGTTTGGTACATACTTGGACTGTTTGGTTCTGAGTTAGGAGCACGATTGGCTTTTCTCATACTTTCTCGCGTTACTTGTCATATACAGGCAGTCAGTCATCGTGTTATCTTTAAGGTCACGTGGTGTTTTGCCTAGAATAAACGATGATAGAGCCAGTAGTGCACCTTAATGTTGGTGCTACACATATTGTTTCAAATTATTTCTCTGCGCCATTCCGAACTGTATTACAACTCTGTTGGATCGTTCCACCACAAGCCAACATACACCATAAATCATCCTTAATACCATCTTCCTACGCAAGGGATAGTATGTGTTAGACGAGACTTACACAGTACTATGCCTTGCTGTAACTCGATCAAAAACCGTGGCACAAAATTTCATTGGACTATGGTAGAAACACGTAGGCTAATCAAAAAGGCGCTTACACATCAAACAAACAAGCTTGGCGCCACGGGCAATTGACATGTCTGTGATGACGCCGGGACTCGTTAATGGTACTAATATCGTGCATGTATATTACAAAAATAGCCTACTTGTCGTCCTGTGTCTAGACCGTCTCTTTCTTATTCTAAGAAAGCCCCCATCGGATTGGGTATAGTAAATAGAGGTCATCCGAAAGCAGCCTTGGTCAACTCTAGCTAACTCAGGTTTGATCGCCTTTGGAGGCAAGGTATGAAAGGGAGAGAGGCTTAATGCGACGATCATCTTTTCCGCCTTGCCTCGGGAAGATGGGTTGACCATGCACGGAAGCGATTTATGGATGTGACCACGTTATTCGATGTGACCACAAAAGGGCGTAACCGATGTGAGCGCGTGAGGCTTAACTGATGAGACCACGTAAGGGCTTAACCGATGTGACCAGCTAAGGGCTTAACTGATGTGACCACGTATTTGGGCTTAACCGATTTGACCACGGAATTGCTTATCCGATGTGATGATGAATCCGATGATATACTTGAGAGTATTTCAACCGTCATAATGACATATTCACTTAATTAATAATACTTCATAACCAGAGATTTGAGAAATATAAAGCCAACAAATAAAACGAAAAAATATTTTTAAATGCAGTCAATAAACTGAGAAGAGGGTTGATTGGGTGTCAGAAAAGAGGGAAGAAATATCAGCCAGAACCTACCGGCCGTTTGAAAACCTCTGTTGTTTCCCGATGGACTGCAAGGTGTTTTATGGGTTTGATTGTGTGTTCACTATACCATGCGAGAGGGATTTCTTTGTTAAAGCTTTTTGACATGGGCATGTAAACGATCAAACAAAAATAGCTATTAGTGCAACGGACTTGTCAAATAACAAAAGAAACAGACGTATGTCCTCCTCATGTTTATCAGGATGTTGGTCTTTAGTGGATCGATTGATTGATTGATCGATTGATTGATTGGTGTGTTACAATGTGTGTGTATAATGTACAACCATGTAACATGTTTTGTATTCTCCTAGGCCCGGATGTTTCTGTGGGGAATCTCCTTCCTGTGGGAAATGTCGGACGCGGTCTGTCCTGGTCGTATTTCTATAGCTTCCTCAATATTGTATTTCCAGGTAAGCAGAATCTAGTTCACGTTTGATTGTTGTGTTTATGGCTGTTTTTACTGTTGGAGGAGACGTAAATTACCACCACGTTGGGTGTGTGTATGCGGGTGGGGGATGAATCTCTGCAAAAAATGCCCACAAATTGTTAAATGTCTGACAGCTTCTTTGTTGTATATCCATGTGTAAAACTGGGTTATGCGAACATAAAACAGTGTATACGAAAGACCGTCTCAGACGGCTTGTTTCCGTGTAGAGTGTAGTTAATGACGGCTTGTTTCCGTGTAGAGTGTAGTTAATGACGGCTTGTTTCAGTGTAGAGTGTAGTTAATGACGGCTTGTTTCCGTGTAGAGTGTAGTTAATGACGGCTTGTTTCCATGTAGAGTGTATAGTTAATGACGGCTTGTTTCCGTGTAGAGTGTAGTTAATGACGGCTTGTTTCCGTGTACAGGGTAGTTAATTACGCAAGATTAACTAGCAGGTAATATTTACATCTACGTTTTCTAGGGGGATGAACAAGTGGGTGCGGCGAATGTCTCAAGGGCGGGAAGGTGAATCCACCCCTCTGGGGGGGGGGAAGGGGCACCCCCCCCCCGCCCCCCCCCCCCCCCCCCCGGTGGCGCCTGCACTGGGCATTGTGCTTTTAATGGTCCGTTTATAGATGCTTGGCGGGATTTTGGGAGGGAGTTTTTTGTTGTCCCGGGGCATGCTCTCGGAACTAAAGGGCAACAATAAGCCGATCTGTTTTTAAGTCTTTGACTGTAAATGTCTTGACTTTGTTAATGACAAGGGCCGTGGAGGGTGAATTCCTTCGCTCATTAAGCTGGGACGCCTTCATATGAATAGAATAATCAATAATACCTGGTTTAACCCCAAACAAACAAAGGGTAAAAACAAGGAAAACAGGATTAATGATATAAATTTTTTTCGGTTTTAGATTTACCGAAAGCAAGGTCGGCATTCGTGGAAAGAAAAAAACTTTTAAAGAAGAATTTCTCCAGTAGAGTTTACCTGATTTTACCGGAAAGCTGTTATTGTCCAAGGAAGATCACGGATGAGGATCAACGTGTTCAGTTTGTGGATAATTTAAGAGAAAATCCAATTGAAATCACACGGGCCGGCAAACCTAGGCAGTACAAAAATTCTGTCTATAGAATAGGGACCGACAAGCAGGTATATTAATAGAGCCAATAGATTAGATTTGTTAGTAAATGAAATATTCTATACAATATTGTATCTATACAGTTATCGCTTATAACAAAGATTTATTTTATGATTTAGGAGTTTTATTTTGTGGCGGAATACTGCTCAGTGGTGGCTCCGATGAACGAAATGGAAAAGGGTCAAATCGCTCACCTCACCGCAGAAGAAAAGCTTCGCCAAGTGCACCTTTTCTACTATTCTCTGGAGGATATCCTCAACCATGCATACCCGGGACTCTATCGTATCATCATATATAAGGGTAAGCCAATCAAAAACTATATCTTATTATAACATTTGATGTTAGCCAATCCTTGACTATATCGTGTTATAACATTTGATGTGAGCCAAATTAGGACTTTATCGTATTATAACATTTGATGTGAGCCAATCTAGGACTATATCGTGTTATTAACTAGTGTCCAAAAGAAACGATACCACCTGTTTGCAACGACATAAAAGAAAGAAAAACTAAACAATACAGAAGTTTAGGATTGGTGTCACTTAGTAAAAAACAATTTTGAAATTAAGTTGGTATCGTTTCTTTTGGACACTAGTTTATATAACAATCCAGGAATATATCGTATTATATCATTTGATGTGAGCCAATCTAGGACTATATCGTGTTATATTTAACATTTGATCTGAGACAATCCAGGAATAAATCGTATTATATCATTCGATGTGAGCCATTCCAGGACTAAATCGTGTTATAACATTTTATGTGAGCCAAATTAGGACTATATGGTATTATACCATTTTATGTGAGCCAATCCAGGACTATATCGTATTATAACATTTGATCTGAGCCAATCTAAAACTGTATCGTATTATAACATTTGATGTGAGCCAATCAACAGCTATATCACGTTATAACATTTGATGTTAGCCAATCCAGGACTATATCGTAGTATAACATTTGATGTTAGCCAATCCAGGACTATATCGTATTATAACATTTGATGTGAGCCAGTTCAGGACTATATCGTATTATAACATTTGATTTGAGCCAATTCAGGACTATATCGTATTATATCTTTTCATGTGAGAGATAGATGGTGAGACAGCACAGGGAAAACAAACAGGCCAGAAAGGACAGAAAATTGGCTCTCTCACCTCTCTCACAGCAATGGAATTTAGTCGAACCTTTTGATCAGTTGAAATTTAGCAACTGAAAACAGTAGCACTGGAATAAAGCTGATTTTTAGTTTTAAGACAAGAAAACAAATTGTATTTCAGAATTTTTTTTTCTTTAGATAAGGATAATGAAAGCCAAACGTTGTCTACCCAACTGCTTCAATTTCTAAAGGATGATTTGAAGCAAACGTTGATTGGTGATAACCAAGTGAATTCCAGTGAGTCGGCTGTACAAGGTAAGGGAGATAATCCCGTGGGTAGCACATGTAACCTAGTCAAAAAAATAAATAAGGGGACAAACAGGAAACAGACAGATGGGGAAGACAGGTCAGAAAAGATAGACGGATGGGACATATATGGGGGAAAACAGGACAGTGGACATATGAGACGGATGGGACAGAGAAGACATAAGGTAGACATGTAGAGAGGACGGAGCATACATATAGGATACACATGTAGGGCAAAGAAGACAAATGGGGTAGACAGATGGGGTAGACAGGATGGGGTAGACAGGATGGAGCAGACAGGATGGAGCAGACAGATGGGGTAGACAGGATGGAGCAGACAGATGGGGTAGACCGGATGGAGCAGACAGATGGGGTAGACAGGATGGAGCAGACAGATGGGGTAGACAGATGAGGTAGACAGGATGGAGCAGACAGATGGGGTAGACAGGATGCAGCAGACAGATGGGGTAGACAGGATGGAGCAGACAGATGGGGTAGACAGGATGGA
>JAVFBX010189535.1:0-24309 GCA_034783855.1 Mopalia kennerleyi | reverse complement strand
TCTATTGACATTTACTCATTTTAAAATATTTATAGAAATCATAATTGGATTATATCCACATGCACATATATGTAATCCTGAGTTTTCAAGCTTTCCAAAAATGTATGCATATATATGGTACAGATTATAAGATATGAATATAAAAAATGCTTTCTGCAGCTTACCCTTGCTATTGTCTTCTCAATGGATTTAGCCAATTGAAATAAATAAGAGTGACATGTATCATTGGCGGATCGATACTTATCAATGTCGATAATGAATTATAGATTTAGAAAAGTATTTACTGTTATCGATATACGATGATCGATATCAATAAACGATAATCGATGTTAATAATTTATTTATCGATCATTTGGGATTCAATCTTACTTTAGCCCTCCATATATGCATACGTCTATAGAAATACAAGGATAAACAAATCTTGACAAAAGGCATCCCCATTTAACCGATTACTTCTGTAAGATAGATTGAGGGGTGGAGGAACCGGACTGGTATTGCTATTTAACGAGCCCGTCCACTCTCTCTAATGGTATTGCTACCAATACAATTTGTTGGCACCGCTGTGGAGTCCGTTGATCATTACGACAATTATCCAATAGAAACACTGATCGGTCTTACCTCTTAGAGCTATCTTTAGATAACAAATGTTGATTTGCGCCGCACAAATTAAGATAAAACATGATTATATCGGTTAATCTTAATTTACAGAAAACCCAAAATTAAATAAACAAACAATGCTGTCTCTATAATTGTATCTTGTCTAAGTTAACAGTACACTATAATGATTTCAGATATAAACATGCAGCCTACTTAATCCTATAGAATCACCATGGGACTTTTACATTTACAACAACCATACTATCTCGTTCTATAACTAATTACAATAAAAAAAATGACATGAACAATAGTGAATCCAATTCACCAGAGAGAAACAAAGCTAACCTTGGTGGGGCCTGGCCTGACAATCTATGTCTGTACAGAATTCCTATATAAATGGCCTTCCGGTCTACAGTTTGACGTCATAAAAAGAAAGCCGTAATTCGTTAAAAATCATAATAAGATTGTACGTGATCTATCCTCCTATAAATTCAGGCCAACAATTGTTAAGCCAATGTGACACGACTTCAATTCTATATTTCGTAAAGCCAATGTTACACGACATAAACTTTAGGCAGACATACTGGCTAATTAGAGTAAACTTTCAACTCCAATAAAAGATATACATGGATACATGGTGATTCAATATTTCCGTTTATTTTAAAACCATTGTCAAGAATAAAGAATTCAAGAATACTGACTAATGGTTGTCGCATGCAATTTTGATTGGAAACAAAATACAACTGAACACAATTATTGCGAGGCCTCTTTCCACTCAAATATATCTAAACGCAGTTTGAGCCCAATGTCTATTTGTTCTATTCACTCAATAATCCTAGTTTAAGTATAGCACATTAAAGCGATAACAAAGTTTAATCCCTGCATCGCTCGGCGAGATAAATAACACAAATGTTAAGATTAATGTCTAATTCAACGCCTGTTACGCGTTTCTGCCATATAGACCCAGAAATTCACCTGGGTGATTTTCTCCAATTCTTTCATGGTGGTGGCTCGAGTAACAGCTCACAAGGTGAGGGTCCTGGGGCCACTTAAAATCATTTAGTTCAGTGAATAAGGAAGATGGCAGAAGAAATGTCAGCTATATTTAGCAGTGAAATTTCGTTTGTCGTTTTAATACAAACGATCAGAATAGAAATGTTTATGTCGATTGACGCGAATGCTTGTGTAGCCTTAGCGTCACGCGAGACAACAGCTTACAGGACTTCTGTACCAAATTCATAGCGTAATAGCAACACAAGAAATTGGTCGACTAGTGTTAACAAGTGTATCTCCACACACCCTTACTGGTATTGGTCCCACAACGTAACTTTAAGGATTGTCTAATCCGCCCTCAGCTCACAATTTGGGATTTTTTAAAATTGGATATTCACAAAGTTGTGATAGTGATCTTTATCCTAGAGCAGATCCGATGAAAAAATTCGAATCAGAAGACCGTTAACTTTGATTATAAAAGTTGACTTCATCACTTACAACAACGTTTTTTTTACTGCATTTTACCTGTTTTCTCTGCCTTAATTTTTCAGTGTACCGTACTTGGGAAAATGCCTACTCCTCGGCTGTTATTATACGTACAGAACCGATTGTTGACACATTTCATCTCAACATATAAAACTAAAAAACGGTCATTTAGTTTTTTAATATACTTTTTTCGTTTTTTAGATAAAGTTATAAGAATTTTGAAATTTCCCTATTGAGACTCATTTTCTTGATTTTTGAACTTTAACACAATATTGCAAGAAAACTAAGACAAAACAGAAAAAAATGAATAACGTGTTTTTGGTTCATATAATGTATTACACGTTGATGTACAATTGACCAGTTGACGTAAATGGTTTAAAAGAAGTAGCAATTTGAAAAAGAGGAAGCAAAAATGTCCTTTTTATGCAAAATATTTTGTTCTGTAATTTTTAGAAAAACATAATTTACTTATTATTAATCTGCACACAAAGACGATTCAGAATATATATATACATGTACATGCGTTGCAAACTTCATAGTAGCAATGTGTAAATACAATCTGTAAGGGGTTAGAGTAACCTTAAAACATACCCATTGATACAATGTATGAATTCAAACCTAACAAACATATACAAAGCTGAATGTCTGTGTCATAGACAGTTTACATTTATAACTGGGACAATTAATATCCCGAAAGATCTAAGAATGAGGAAAGCCGAAGAAACTATTTTTTCTCTCGTTCTTTTTGTTTTCTGAACTCGATGACGTAGATGGGCACACGTGTTTCCGAATACGTATGTATAATACGCTGTTAGAGATCCGTTAGCATCCTGAACTTAATATGTACATTCTTCCTAATATCAATGTCAGACACCGTTAAACAACTTGCTACATTAGATAGAAAAGGACTCCCTTATTGCCAAGAACTTTGATAAAATATAAGACGTATTTGTACCAGCAAATTTACGTTGACTTTAACGACCAGACCTAACCAGCCAACTAGAACGTCTTATTTCATTCCAACAAGTTTTGAATTGTATTGATTTGCGTGAGAATAAACCGTGCGTTCATCAATCCGTCGAACCTGATGCATCGGTTATGGATTGGTGCCCAGGTGGAAAGACTCATTTTTTACTTTAAGTTTTAGGATGGCAAAAAGTCGTGTTGACCCAGACTGGTATTTAGGCCCGAGCTTCTCCACGATCTCGGAGATGGCAAGCCTCGCTGGAACGAAATGGCCAGATAAATTACGTAATATTTTCCTTTGGCACTGTTGAAAATAAAATGTCACTCACTGCCGCCCACAGATAACGATTGGTATACATACTTTTAAGCTTGCTGTATAGTTTGTTTTGCAGAACGGTTGCCTACTTTTGGGGGTAAAGTAAGGACAATTGTAGAGACATTTCTATCCCCGATATTTACAAATCAGTTAATTCAAGGCGGTCAGTCAAGCAAAAGACATGTATGGAACCACAACTGCTGTAGGTAGGAAATAGTAGACATCCGATAATTTCCTTTGCAATTCAGTTTAAGACCATACATCGTGTATACAATGATGTATTTTGACAAGAATATTGCTAGCCCTTACAGAAAAATCCTATAGGAATTAAATTCCTAGAAGATTGTGTACAAAGATTTCTAGAATCCAAAGGATTTTTCTGTTAGGGGGGGACTTGGAGTCTGAGAAACTGAATTGAACGTATATCGTAAGGGAACTGCGTGGGATAACAGAAGTATGATTGTCAAAGTTATCGACATAACAAATGTAGCTAGAACAAAGAGGGCGGTCATCCCCATGTCAAAACAGACGTCATTTAACTTTTCTATCAGTGTTGTCATTCTTTAAATTGCTCTGATGTCATCGTAACCCTACCTAACAACGTGACATACCAATCATATGTCTGAAAACATTATAGAAATAGCATGGAAACAGTTAAGACCGACACATCCTTCGACTAGACGAACTCATCATTACTAATAAGCTAGAGGATTTCGCTAAAAACCCCTAATACCCTAACCGTATTCAGAGGCATGTAACTCATCTTCTGAGGCAGACAGTTCTAGTATAAAGGAAAAGGCACATGTTATGTTAAATTATATTTCAGGACTGTCAATGATGTCAGAAAGTGCTGCCAGTATGTCAGATCAAAAACATAATGCCACAACCACGTAAGTCTTGTGACATAAAGCTTGCGATATAAACATTTTAATATTAACGAAAAGAGTATAGCTTGTTAACGTCTGTTACATTTAGATTAGACAAGAGGTGAGAAAAATTGAATGCGACTGGCCCTTGTATTATTTGATTTGAGGCAATGGATTGGTCAGTTTTGCGTAGTTTAATAACGATAAACTGGTATTGTTACAGGTGTGTAAATCTATTTGTACGGTTATATTTATTTTACATTTATCAGAATTTGGGGTTACTTGATCAAATACAAAAGTTAGTAATCAGGCCTACATTGTAATACACAATAAACAAAAAGACACACTTACAGAAAAATCCAGCTGTTTAAAAACAACTTAAGAAAAGGTGTTTTACTGAGCAGCTGTACAAGATCATCGCCTTGTCTCAGTGTACTGATGCAGTTGTAACTTGCCGACGACCGCGGTTATCTTTCGAATATCACAACAAAGGTCCAATGTGTCTGTAGGCAATACTATGTCGGTAAATCAGCGAAGCTCCGATTCTGACGCATGTTTCTACAAAACAAACGATATGTTTCGAATATATCGAGGGCTTAAAGTTATGACCGCCTAAAACAGATCCAAAAATATAATTTAATTTTAGTTATAAAATCATGACATGAAGTTATAGATTTTTGTTTACTAAAGCTGTGGTAAAGTAAATGCTGTGGTCTTGGGTGGGTATAAACGCGCCAAAAATGGACGTAGTCAGGTCCAGCTCATCTTCCTATGCAAGGGTCAGTATGTGTAAGACGAGACTTCCACATTACTATCCCTTGGTGTAATTTGAAGGAAAAACCTGGCAAAAAATTCATTTGACTATGGTAGAAACACGTAGGCCAATCAAAAAGGTGTTAACACATCAAAGTCTACAACAAACAAGCGTAGCACCACTGCCAATTGACATGTCTGTGATGACATCCGTACTTGTAAATGGGACTAATATCGTGCGTGTATATTACATATATAGCCTACTTGTTATCCTGTGTTTAGACTGCTTCTTCCTATTCTAAGAAAGCCCCAGTCTGATTGGGTAGAGTAAAGAGAGGTCATCCGAAAGTAGCTGTTGCCAACTAGCTAACTCGTGTTTTATCGCCTATGGAAGAGAGGCTTAATGCGACGATCTTCTTTTCCGCCTTGCCTCGAGAAGATGGGTCTAGCTAAGCAAAATGAAGCTTCCTAATCGCTAGAAATAGCCAAACGATACCATCGCCCGGAACTTTATCTTCAAATTTATAGAAATTGTACGGCCTTACCCTGTCATAAACCATCTTGATTTCTTCCCTAGACACTTTTGGGTTAGACCGACCCAAAAACGACCACTCGACGTCCATTTTCATTTCAAAATCAAGCATTTCTCCGCGGAACCCTCCTCGCTTCCCGCGGTAAGGTCGAGATTCGGGGGGAACTGCACGGCTGTCATCAAGTTAGAAACCGACCCTCATAAGTAAATGCATTAGAGTGAAACGAAAATTCCCACGACTATAACGAGAGGCGGAGTCCCCTGAGTAAGGGTTGGGTCAGCGATGCTTCGATTGGTAGGTGGAATTGATTTACAGCTCGAATTGACGACATCTCTAAAGCATATCACTTGATCTCCAAACGAGGAACATGGCGGAAATTTGTTAAAAAATCCAGAGAGCCTCACATGAAATGTTTGGCATATTATTTAATTTGCACCAGAGTACATATTTGGTGTATTGAACATATCGGTGAATATTGAACGAACCGGACAGAGTATTTTTCGACGAGGTAAGAGGCCATTAAGGATACAATATTTTCTGTTATTAAGGGGCAGGTCTTATTTCTATAGTTTTCATAGTTTATTGAATACGAATTTGCATCTAGGTCAGGTCTGGTTTTAAGTCGTCGATATGTCGTTCGGCACATATTATACACACTTTTATCTACATGTGTTGTCCTTTATACTAGCCACTTAAGGTCTGGCTGGACCAAAACGAAAAAAGAAAAAACACACAACAATAAATACAACAACAGAGTAGCGTTATGCATGACTTTTTTATGCAACTCCCTCCTAAATTGAAACTTGTAAACACATTTGAAGTTCTTTGTAAAGAGTAACCTGGTTGCATGGGGGGCGTACTTCCAGAGTGATCCAATCCAGTTGTCAAGGGTTACTGCATGCTCTTTGAAATAAGATAATAATCATTGTGCAATCAATACAAATGTTTTATTCTCACTAGAAACCACTACACAACAAAGTTGTAACAAAGTTAGAAGATACAAATCTAAAAAAACTTGAAAGGTGTTTTTTATAAAAAAAGTTTGGGAAAAGAACCGAATGTGGCTATGTAAGATAAACTCCACATCTAGAACAGAAAATGCGAATTCCAGCGATTTGAATAGATTAGAACAGTCTAGTAAGAGCAAATGTTAACTCAATAATACATTTTGAATTCAAGAAACATTTCTGGAACTAGGAAGAAAGGTCATTTAGTGCAGTCAAAGTAATCTTTTAAACTGGATTGCTGAGATACTGCATTTTGTTAAAGGGAGAAAGTATTTAGTTATTCACTTGTAACGATGTAAAGCTAAATAATAAAGTTTGTCAAGAATATTTGATATATATTGGCACAATTCCTGCTATGCCAAACACGTCGAAAAACAAAGAAACAAAACAAATATAATGTTCCGAACAAAAAAGTAATAAAATGAGAAGATACAAAACAAGCAAAGCAACCTAAAGTGAATATTTGTTCATAGAAACCAATGACAATTGAGTAAGTTAATATATATATATATATATATCTAGAACATAAGATGATTTATCGATTTTAATTGATCTACATCCCTGTGCCAGTGTGATTGCTTTTAGAAATATATATATTATATATATATAGATCTTCTAGTTAAGCAAGTCATAATGTTTTTAAAAAATTGATTAGAATTATTTGACATGAATTGTTCTTTTGCTCCACTTATATACTAATTTTAATTTGAGTTGATTTATTAAAAGTTAAAGCGTTAATGTCCTACCTTCATAAAGCTGAGCATATTGTGGAAATCCTGCTGCTCTGAGCCAGGTACAAGCTTCTACTGCTTCCAGCTCTGGAAATAAAAACAAAAAGATATTGTAGTTCTTTCTTGTCTTAAGAAAAAATTAATGATTTCACAGATTAAAAGAATTGACCCAAAGTTGACCAGAGATCAAGCAAGTTTTATTCTCTTTTTCAAATAGATCACATGTATCTATAAAGAGGGACAGTTTTATTTCTATTCAAGACAACTTCTAACACATAAAAACATAGTTCCCAGTGTTACTACGTACTACAGAAACGGTTTATTGCGAAATTTATTAAAAGCGGTAAATTAAGTTATCATTAAAATCATGAAGGCGTATCTGATGTGAAAAATATATCAGGATGTCATTTCAGTAATAACAAAGGCTGAAAAAACCCCTTAAAGGTGAATAAAAATATCATGTGGGTTGGTAATAGGCCTACAATTACACATCAATTTAATGGTATTAACATGATGAAATAACTGGGCTAATTAACGCTGTGGTTAAGCTGGTCTTCTATGAAAACTGTCAGGCTGAATAGTACAGGGAGAGGTGTACTGCCCTACTCTTTAATCACTCATTTGTGCTGAATAAATTAACATATTAATTCCATAAGCTAAACCAAGGATATGATATAAAGCAAGGATATGTACTACATTTTTGATTATATCCTGGAGAGGATTGAAAAACAAAGAATATATTGAGTTATACTTTCTATCCCATAGACAAGGATGTACACTACACCTATGTGTATGAATTGACTGAACCAGGCTTGTGCTCTAATCTTTTCCGGCATAACCTAACATTTGCATTTGCAGCTGCTGTGCTGATTTTTTAAATACCGGAACATAAATGGGAAATGCATCTATGAAAAAAAAAAAAAAATTGCTTTATAAAAAAAAAAGTTCATTGATGACCGGATTAACAAAATTTGTCAAACTCAGTAGCAAAATGCTAATGTAGACTAACACTGCAAACAATTTGAGAAACGTATAAATCGGTCCTCCTAAAATAACTTAGCATAACCATGGAAAGATCCTGTTCGGTCCCTATGCCTACTCCCCAACATCATGGGCCTGTGTACATTCAGGCCAAACATTCAGTGTGCATTGACATATACATGTAGTTCCTTTCAATGAAGTTTGTGAGACTACTATCAATGTAGGATCATGGCAAAGGTTTAATTCTGAAGATTATAGTGAACAAAATTACAATCTTTTAGAATATTTATATCTTATTTTTTTTAATATTGGAGAAAAATGTTTGATTAAACAGAACTTGTAACTTTTGGTGAATGTTAAATGTGCATAAAGCTATGAAATATTAACTATTTCACTCTTTGTACAAACACTGTTTAGTGTTTAGGATCTGCATTTTGAGATTTGTACAAGTTGACAGGGATGTCAAAGAGCGGGGCTGATAACTGAAATCTAGACAAAACATGCTGTGATATAAACATGTGGTATTGCCCTGACTGACATTGTTTATATGATAGAGTTAATGAGGTGTGTGCTGTAAGAGTAAAGCACTGCTATGATGATAGCCCCCAGCAGGTCACACTGTCTACACACTTAATACACACTCTATCCATAATCATTTTAAAATCATACTTTACAGACCCTTTTAAATCCATAAGCTAAACTAAAAAAAAAAGAATTATGTTTTTACCAGAAGTATCAATATCCTAACCTATTTAGTATATGAGCCGGATAAACTTGCTTGGTAATAATTATAACATTAAGCAAATTTGTACAAAATTAAAAAGTATAATTAGCATACTTATAACCCCTTTACCGTAAACATCCCGTAAGACCATCCTACAGGATGACACTGTTCAAAGGTAGGGGGATTGACAAGGCAAGCCTTGGTTTATACCAATAGATGTACAAAAGTAACAAATAATATGCACTGGCATGATTTGAGACTTTCAGCCTGAAACCAATCCCTTCATTATAACTCACATTGGTTATCTTCCCAAAGAATGGAGTAAAAATTATACACAATTAAAAAAAATTAAAGTTTTCTAGGATTGAGATTTAAAGGTTATTATAACATATCAATATAAATTTTTTTTTTTTTAGATACCTACATAGTAAATTTAGTAAACTTTTTATTCATGTATAAGAACATAAACATGTGATGACAAATGAAATTTAATTTTAATTATACTCCGATCACCGGTTTTCGAACACTTAAGAAAGTCACGTGACTGATTTAAAAGCGTCTGTATCAACCTTCAGACAGGTCTCTTGAGATGGTGTTTTCTCCTAGTTATTAACGAAATACTGCTCTTACATTTTAACTTCATTATGTATCCAAAAATTACAGAAAAACAAGCGAAAATAATGAAATGTTCGAAAAACCGGGGCCGTTTCCACACATCGCTCTTAGCCTAAGTTATTCTTAATTGTCATGATGACCAGCCTTAAAGGTATTGAGTCGCCTTGGTAATTAACATGAACTTAGTCTAAGATCACTTTGTGGAACAATACCCAGAGCCTGTGACGGACATTCTTCCCCGACCTGATTCTGCCAATCTCTTTCAACACAATACACATTCAATTATCAAAATATATATAGCATTTCAAAATATAACCTTTGAAGTACATACATAAGTTTGAGATTGACTAAGTTTGAGATTAAGTTTGACATTGATTAAGTTTAAGATTGATTAAGTTTGAGATTGAGTAAGTTTGAGATTGAATAAGTTTAAGATTGAATAAGTTTAAGATTGAATAAGTTTGAGATTGAATAAGTTTGAGATTGAATAAGTTTGAGATTGAATAAGTTTGAGATTGATTAAGTTTAAGATTGAGTAAGTTTGAGATTGAGTAAGTTTGAGATTGAGTAAGTTTTAGATTGAATAAGTTTGAGATTGATTAAGTTTGACATTGAGTAAGTTTGAGATTGAATAAGTTTAAGATTGAATAAGTTTGAGATTGAGTAAGTTTGAGTAAGTTTGAGATTGAGTAAGTTTGAGATTGAGTAAGTTTGAGATTGAATAAGTTTGAGATTGAGAAAATTAAGTTTGAATAAGTTTAAGTAAGTTTGATATTGGATAAGTGTAAGATTGAATTCGTTTGAGTAAATTTGAGATTTAATGAGTCAAGCTGTTCACTTGGTAGAAAGTTTGTTTAAAGTTTTATGAATTGTATGAGACGAGATCAAGGTTACAGTTGACACAGTTTTATAAGGGATTTCACAATAATGTCAGGGGAACTACACCAGCCAGCCTACACTGTTACCTATGGAAAGTATAACACCTAGGTCTTTCATACCAGCTACTGGAGCCAGAAATCCACTCAATAGCTTCTTTAAAAGTTTACCTCACAAATCTTTCTACCAAATGAACAGCTTGACTCCTTTGATCAAATCGGATTAAATTTCTCCTCCAATTGACAAATTTACGACCTATGTGACTCTTGTATGTAGAGATTTCATATTGAATACCTAAACCAACCGACTACAATTCCCTCAGGTCTAACGTCTTACTATCAACCAGCTTTATGGGTTGACAAAACATGAATAAGATTGATGACTGTAAAACACTGATTTCTGTTTTCTTTCTAAAACTAAGAATTATCAAAGTTTTAATAGGACTCCTAGGAGGCAGCAAATCACTAGATTTGTTTGTTTGTTTGTTTGATTGTTTGTTTGTTTGGGGTTTAAAGCCCAACCTAAGATTATTTCACTCTTATGATGGCGTACCAGTTCAATAGGTGAAGGAAACCATCCTCAACACCACTGACAACAGGACAATCAGTCAATCACAGGACCCAATACAAGGACATCACAAACAGATCAGTTTCATTTTGCCCCTAAGATCTGAGAGCGCCAGGGTGATAGTCACAGGATGTTCCATCCCAACCCTCCATCCATTCATGACTAAAAAAAAACGTTTCTTCAACAATGTACAACAGAGTTGAATACACAATGTGTTGAACTTGGTAAGTTATAATTATTGTAAAACTACAACCACACTTTCCAAAGTCTAACAACAAATAGCCTAAAAATACATCAACATATATAGAACCCTAATGATTGATTGATTGATTGATTGGTGGTTTAAGCCATGCTTAAGGCTATTTCACTTATATGTACACCGAAAGAGTGAACAGCAACACACCCAGAATGTGAATTGTAACACACAAATACTCTGTTGGAAAAGTAATGGTCTACCATAGTTGACCGCATATAATTACATCAATTAGAGCGCTCCTAATGATGGAGGATAGCTGAATGTTTATATATCTACCTGTGCTGTTTTACGCAGTTCTAATTATTAATCATAAATCTGGCATTGATATTCATAAAGGTATGTTATTCAGATAGCTTTGAGAACCGTACAAATCTACTGTCATAACTGGCAAGTACTACATGGATATAAGAGGCAGCTGAGTGTGACTTCAATAATTACTCGACATGATCATTGTCAGTAAAATGATTGATTGCTATAACTCTAAAAGGTACAGGTATTTCTAAGCAGGTTCAGATTTACCTGAGCTCAACTGTGCAGAGAAAAAATGTATTGAAAACTAAACACAGGTGATTGATGACATTCTATGGACTTCTATAGACAGCCAATATGCAGCTTTACACGAGAGATTTAAATATATTTTAATATGTATAGGCAGATGATAATACAAACTTGACCAGGTGTGTTATAAATAATCTGCCCACTAAAGAGGAAATAACAAGTCTGAACAGACAGGACTGAGAGCAGAGAAAGGAAATAAACAACCTATCTTACTTTTAACACATTATAGTATGTTTTGTTTCATCCTTACTTTTCTAAGACAATATATCAAACAGTTTTGGTGGGATATAAAGATTGTTTGTGGAAAGTTGATTTAAGAAAAGCTTTAACACAATTTTTTTTTTATAAATGTTAAGTTTCAACCTGGGATTACAATATACAATATATTGTAATCCCAGGTTTCAACTGTTAAATTTACTTCTTGGGTATTGACTTTGATATTGGTAGAATGAAGAATTCAATAGGGTTCTTAGCTTGTTTACTAAAACATATCTTCCTGCATTTGACATCCCCAACAACAATATTTATACTGATGTAGATTGAAATAGAAATATTAGAGCAATGGCTATGCACAGCATGACCATATTATATCAGAAAGGTCACTATTGGTAGGATAGTAATGTAGTGTGCCCTCCTATACCTTACCTACATATAAAAATCAATATACTATATGTTGTTACCTGATATTTAACACTGTATTGACCTCTAAACTAAATAGCTATAATTCATACATTACACCTGCATTTCGACAGGTTATTTTAGACGGAAACTTGCTCTGAGTAAATCAATTAGTGTGGTGTTAAATGATAAAACTTCAGGGCAGCTACCTAAGTCTGAACCTTATGGCTGATACATTATTCATACAGTTCCATTTAACCATATTGCTGTGTAAGAGGGCAAACATAAAGCTAGCAATGAATAAATAAAACCAACTGGTGTTAAATAACAACAGTAAATGGACAGTGACAGTGACTGAACACACCATGAACTGATCAATGTGTATGTTTATATCATGGACTGAACACACCATGAACTGATCGATGTGTATGTTTATATCATGGACTGAACACACCATGAACTGATCAATGTGTATGTTTATATCATGGACTGAACACACCATGAACTGATCAATGTGTATGTTTATATCATGATTTGATTTGTTTGGGTGCTCAATGTTATTTCAATGTTATTTTAATGTTTGTTAGAGTTGGGGTTTTATAGGACATTTAATGACATTTTACTCACAAAATGTCTGTCAGATGACAAAAGCATCCCTTTTCATATGAAATGTGACCATGAGGGAAGCAATCAATGACATTGGCATGGAAATGTGACTGGGAGAGGATAGGTCGATAACATGTCATTTGAAAACAGTGACAATATGAGATGTAAACCCTAGTTTGTGACAAGGTGGTTGATGAGGCCTCTAAATGAGGAGCTATTTACCTATTGTTAGGACAAAAACAAAGGGTGAAATTGTATAAATACATACATACAGCTGTTAGTTGGCAGACAAATACTTCCACAACTTAATGAGGTCCTTAAATCCAGTTTAAATTCCTGCCTTCAAAGGGTTTTAGAGCTGGTTTGGTTGTGAGATTGGGTAGAGAAATATGGCTGTTGGCGGTGAAACTAGGGATGACTGACCTTTACAATGGTCTGTGTTGAGAGAGAACAAACCAGGGCTACAGCCAACGGTCAGATTATAATTATGACCATATGTACACGGAATCTCAGTTCAACATTCATAGAGTTATTCACACTGCCTCTAGACCCTACAACCACTGGAACATTGCTAACATTTTTAACAGCATAATATCCTTAGGTAGACCGGTCTAACTTCCTACTGTTTTCTTATGAATGAGAAAACATGTGTGCCCTTTGTTAACGTTAGAATACTCACGGATGCTGGGTTTCAGTGGTCGAAGGTAAAAAACTATGAACATTCGCGTGGACTTACAATAAAACAAACCTCACATTTTTTCTCTTATTCCATACAAGGACAAAGTTAAGCCAGACAAAGCGTCACAATCCAATGAATATTAGCTACCTGTTACACTAGGATTACGCACACAACCAGGAAACTCTAGACAGGATCCTGTTTAATGTCCCTCTGTTTCTTAAGAATTACTGGGGTTATAAAGAGAACATTTAAAATGGGATTATCTGATAGTTACTATATCATAACCTCAGATATAAGCTATAATATATGGTATGACTATTCACTTTTCAAATCAATGAACACAGGTTACTTGGCTGATCTGGATTTGAGTTACCAGAGGCAACCCTGTTACTCAGTATCATAGTCTAGACTAGCCTGGTGTAGAGGGGGTGTCAATTGTTATTGTAGGACATGAGCACCATTTAATGGGCCATCAGTAGATGTTTAGGGAGCACACAAGTCTTACATAACACCCATCCCATCTGTTTACCCAATCAGCTGGACATTAAGTACTGGCTAACAGACCTCCCTCCTCCCACAATACCCCCCTCCCCCTGATTCTATTGGCCATAGGGGAAATTCTCTGAAACAGTCCCAATAGGAACAGCTACAGCCTGGTGTTACAAAAAGCCATCAGAAAGAGCTCTGTTATATTATAGCAGTTCCTTGAGTATTGTTTCAACTTCAAGGCAGTGAGACTGTGAGGTACTAACATATAAGACTTTAGACTTTCAGAATTGCTTATTCCTCAGCATGAAGGCACATAGTAAAAAAATACTGATTTGTATGAGCCACGTTTAACAGGAAATAACACATATGTTCAAATTTTTTCTGAAAATAAATATTTAAATGAGATAATCTGTGGGAAATATAGAATTTTATTTCTGGACTTAGTAATGAGCAGCCCGGTGGTCCAGAATGGGACGCTCAGGGTGTATAGACATGATGGATTTATTTTGAACTGGATGTTGTGGTTCGAGAGTAACCAATATTTCACTTATGTGACTTTGAAATGAAATGATTGAGCTAACACTGCGATCAGATCACAACTGAGCGTTTATAATAATCGTGATCAGAGTGAACACAACAAGCGCGTATGTCTCAAAGGTCTTATAATTGATCGTCGCCGTAACAATATTTATGTCAATAGACACCCGTCCACATTAAGATTCAGTTTGGGTCACGTGGCATTTTATATACGTTTTAACTTGAAAATCACTTGAAATCATCCAGTAATTCGTAAACCGTAATATGATTGGCTGGTTGTATAGGCACGGGGAAAACTTTGACACAAGAGGACTCGTGTAGTTGGTGATTACGTGTAACTAGTCACGATCAGTTCCAACTCACAGCAGAAAGTAGAACATGTGTAACTGGAAAGGTACAGGTGGGAATATACAGTCTTACCTAGAGACATGTCCAACAGTCAGTTGGGACACACAGATTTATAAAAATGGTTAAAATGACAGATAGAAATTCTGAATTTAAATATGGGAACGATAGGAGAATTTTTAATTTGGACAGGCAAAATTTGTTGAAATAGGGATTTGTGACCGGCAGATTTCTAATCCATACTAAGACACTGAGCATTATGTCCCATTCATAGATAGAGCAGACTTATTTCCATCAACTGGCAACTGATGTACTGGATCTGATCACAATAAGTTCTCTCTCAGTGAGTACTCTTCATAATGAGGCACTCAAGCAGTTAAAAAAACAATCTAAATATCATCTTAAATTGCTTTTAGTCGTAACTAGGCAGGTAAAGTCATTGTGGAGAAAATGGGTAAAACAAAACCTCATTTTTTAAGTTGTAATTATTTATAACTGAAAGAAAGTACCTGGAAGACAGATACCGGATAAAACCAAAGAATTCAAAAGAAGATTGAAAGGCTATCAAATGTCAGCAACATATGATGCAATGTTTGATAGGAAATCCGGAAGTGTCATAGTCGATGTGTTTTTTTGTGTGTAAACAGGTCATCAGATAATCAGGCTTTACGTAAGTCTGATTTTTGATTGAAACATTTTTTGTCCAATTTCTACTTACAGTACCCTAGAAAACAGATAGATATCTAAAACAGATAAATATCTTAAGTGATATATCCTAGTTACTATGAAAGAATTTCAGTGGGAATTGTACAGCTGTCATAATCTACATACATTAAACCAGCTAATGCAGGCATGATCTGAATACAGCCTCATGGCAGTCACATTAAAACATTCACGGATTAACCCAAATAAAAGCTTTTAAAAAGTGTCAAGTTTTTTTTCTATAAGAGCTAAATGAGAACAGGTGTCCTATTGTTTGTAATGTATGGCTTGTCTAACTAAGTAAAATACAGCTCAATGATAATGAACCGGTGCGATGTTAAGTGTACCTGAGAAGCTTCATTAAAGAGAGCTTAACGAAGGATTAACAGGTAGATACTGTAGCCATGTGATAGTGGCTAGGTAACTTTGTTTGCTCCAGTCTTGTATGTACACATGGTGTCAAAGTGAACACAAGCTGTATAAGAGAGTGTGTACAGTCAGGTAATCAAGCTGGACCTGGGCGGAGTGCCATGCCTTCCTAATAAACTAGGTCACATATACACTGCCTTCATAGTCTCTCAATTGAAGCATATCTCACCTATCTAACTTACCTGTCAAAATATATAAATATATAAAAAGGCCTATCCTTAATAGAGCTAAAATCTGCTCAATTTCTAACTATACAGAATTTCGTATATTAACTGTAGATTCAATTTAGTCTGCAATTATTCAACTGCCATACAAATCGTTATTTTCAACATAAACAGGTCAGGCATTTGTAATAATCAACATAATTCGCACCAGCAAAACGCTGCCAAATTAGCCGTTGGCATTAATGTGAGGTGTCCCCTAATTATACCCCCATACTACTGTATGTAATTACTCACTGTAGCCTCTATTAGGGCGCTTGTAACAGCTGATATATGAGATTCCTGACTGGTGAGAGCTGTGTGGATGTTGTTGTGGCATGGTCTCTTTGGGCTTACAAGACATGCACCACCAGGACATAATCATAGAGAAATGGCCACAAGGCTGCAACTGCTGTCAGGCTCATAGTCGCTGAATGGCTCTGGTTAGTGTGACACGTCCTCCTCAGTTACTGCAACTCTCTCACACACCCACCACGTAGAAGAATTCCACACTATACAATCCACCCCAATCAATAGATGTTCATTAACAGGAAAATCACAGAGCCACATGTATAAGGGACACACGTAAACAGCCAGCTGTGGGAAGATCAGCACAGATTAGTATACCTATCGTCCTTCTTATTTCTATTTTCTGATACCCCAGCTGTTATTTGATTACAGTGTAGAGTCCTGGTAACATTACACCCTGATGTATGAGCACAGGGGCTGGATTGGGAAGCCTGGTCAGCTGGTCAATTCTCCAGCCTTAGCTCCATCTAATCCCAGTCAAACTGACCGCTGCCTCTGACTGACATACATCAGGCTGTGTGTGGGCATCAGGCAGGCAAATCCAGCCATATCTCTCCCTAGTGAAGGAACAGGTGGTTGTGATGCTCCCTCTGTCAGCAATCAAGTCACAACCTCCACAATATTTGACAGGAGGACAGGGGGGTTAGTAAGGAAGAAACTGGAGATAAATCCCTTGGATATGATGGCCAAACAGGACTTAAGCCTTGGCTGTCATAGGTTGTTTGCTGGGAGATAATAAACCAGGGATGACCTTTCCACTTCTCACTCAAGCCACTAAGACATTAACCCTGAGACAGAGAAAGACCAGGGAGAAGGTGTTAGGTTTCAAAGAACTCCTAGCTGTCCTTCATACAACACAATAGGATGGGGTAACAATAGATACAGCTCAATGGTCCCTCTCATACAAACTAAGATATACGGCTGAAGAAGGCTACACTTTTTCTTCTCTTTTTGCTTCATTAACCTGTTTGACTGGTCTGTAAGTTTGAGCACCTGTCAAGGGTGATGTGGACCCACACTGTATACCCTGACATCTATATTCCATACTGATACCCTCAAAACTCATTAAGACTTGTCAATATTCTGCTCACTCGCTAAGGAAGAAAACACCCAGCCTAGCATTACGCCAGTGAATCCAAACATCGCCCACAAATCTCACCCCTGACATTACTCAAATACATGAACTATGACCTCTGTCATTAAACACAATGGCTGCCGAGCCATCTGGAGTGATAACCTGTTGCCATAGTGACTTGGCTGCATCCTTCATTAGCACATCTCTCACATTCCACCGTTTGACTAGTGAGCTGTTTGGTGACATTCTCTTAAACACATATCAGGTCAGCCGTGTCTGATGATGTTAAGTGTAAAAACCAGATGCCGTTCACCTACCGTGGCCAGGTAGGAGCAATCAGCGTAGGTACAATGTAAGATCAGTCTTACAGAGGGATTCCCCTAGTTTGTCTACACACAGAGCTACACACAGAAGTCTCAAATTACACTATAAACATTCCACCCCTCATACCAATGTGCTTAAAGAATTAATACATCATTGACACAGTATACATATCTCAACATACATTGACATACATTTGTTTTTTGTTGTATTAACCACCTGGAAGAGGTACGGACACCTACAGTTAAAAAATGACTAAATGGCTCTGTAGATTAGTAGGTTTTTAGAATTTCAAGGTAATAATTTGTGAGAAGAAAACATACCCAAAAAATCCTCTCACCACCAGTAATGTATCCAAGTACCAAATTTACCAGGTGATTCAAATGAGTTCCATTCATGAAGTAGGCGTGATAGTATTGCAGGACAAAATTAGATATTTTACGCACACACAAAAAATAAATAAATAAATAAAAACCAATAATTCAATGGTTATAAAATGACCCAATTATTTAGAACGTCAAATATTTTCCTAATAAGGTTACACACTGTATTCTTCGGTGTCAAGTATATTTGATACCTCATTTAACTGTTAGCCCATTCAATATTTAACAAAACTTCCCTAATCCTGCTTCTAGCTGATTGTTGCAGCCAGGTAACATGTGGGGTGTAAGATGATTAAGAAGAGGATTATCTTTCGTAGGATATCCTTATTATCCTGTACTAATCCGCCAATCAGTTTAAACAATATAATAACAGTAGAATTACTGGTTGTTGATAATCCACAAATCAGTGTCAACATTAACAACATTATTATGTTTTCAAATTACCTTTCTAATTGCCTCCGGGAGATCAGGTAAAAACACACCCTTTTAAATCTCTACAATATCCTTAATGAGTTTATACCTGTTGTCAGTGGTTACAGGTTAAGTGCTTAGGCAGAGGGGTGTCCACCCATCCAAATGGACAATTGCCTCATTTGGACACCCTGTTTAAAGAAACTTTAACATGCAGGAGATAGGGAAACATATTGGACACCCAGTTATTCGAAAAGTGAAGCAAAATGATCATTTTGGACAGCATACTTATGATTTCTGACTAAACCTTGGTTACAGGTGTCGGAATAAACAATGTGTGATTACATGTACAATCTAAATCTCATTTTAAAAATCAAAATCAAATTCAATATAATAGCTGTCTGAATGGTTTGATATTAAAGTTTTAAATTAATTGAAGCTGTTGTTTTTTTTGTTAAAGTTTTCTCAAAGACCTCCTGTTAAACTGCTCATTCCATGAAATGTTAAGCTTGATCATTTATCACTATGATACATGGATGTTGGAGACTACAGCTCAACATTATAACAAAGTGAGCTTTCTCTGAGGTGCTGGCTGCCAAACTACTTCCTTTAGGAATCTTCTTAAAGACATTTGGAGTATGTATGAACACTTACAATGGAGTCGTTATTGAATCTGTTAGATAAGTCCTATTTAAAAGAGTCCAGCTGTTCTGTCTTTGTGGCCTTTGAACCCTGCTATCTGAGAAAGTCTGCAATTAGGTGATAACAGCTACACATACAGTATATCATAGAGAGCTTGCCAACATGGCAGGACTTCAATATTTATCACAGAAATGTGAAACCTACATTTTGGAATAAGCAGGAGTTTGGCCAGTGCAAACCAAAACTAAACTCATCCTATCTTAATATTTCTATCATAAACTGAGGACAAGAGGCCAAAGCAAAGAATTGAACACTACATGATTTAAGATTGAGTAGTGTCAATCATAAATGTCATCAAGTTCAGATATGGGAAAAGTAAACTAACGGCAGATTAATAGGTATCTAAGGAACTTCAAAGATACATTATACATATACCATTAGGTTACACACACAATGTATCTGGGGCCAGTAGTTAAAAGCTCTGTTAAACGAGGTTTCCTAACAATGGCCTAATATCAGTTTTTTGTATAAATAAAAAGCACGAGTAAAAGAGATTTTTTTAATAATTTTTTTTTGAACTATGAAATCATTTTTTTTATCATTTTAAAGTTTGGTAAATGAGTAAAGAAAATGTGTAAATTATAAATTTTCACCAATTTCAACACAAGGTGCTCATACAATGTTTGCCTTAATCCACTGAAGACAAATTTAAACGCGAATAAACACAGCAAAAAAAGTGAATTGATGTGAAAACTGTTTAGTTAAAAAAAGTCCATCAGTGAATTGTACAATTTACAGATTAAATAAAAAATGAAAGACACTTGTTACCTATAGCTTAAGTAAAAAAATATAAATCTTACATAAATTTGTGTACTAGCATACTAAAACAAAGATTTGTGAGTGTAGAATTGAAATGATGTAGATATATAAGAACCATTTCGTTGTTAAAACATTACCTTGGAGCCGTTTTCTTCTCTGAGTAACCACACCCCTGTCAAAGGAGCCTTTCCTGAAACCACGAACTCGAGCGCTTAAACTACGCGTCCAGGAATGGCCAGAGCTCAGAAAAGTCATTTTAGCAAAAGGATTTCTCATCCTTTACCACAACTTATTACAAATTTGTCCGTCACAAAGAAAGGTGTATCCCCTGGATGACATGTTTGTATCAATACATAGCCATGGATATCTCCAGTAACTCACAATCAGAAACACTTACAAAATGCAATACTTCACTCAACTAATTAATATCCAATTTGAAGTTTGTAAAGTGAAAATATTATACAACAAGGAGTCATTGAAATAGTAAATTGCAGGAATCCCATGCGTCAGTGGAGAATATTTCAAAATGGTGCCAGTAACAGAAATGAGGTGACAGCCTGGTGACTTGGTACAAACACATGGACTCTAGATGGGTTGACAAAACTTTACAGAATGGACTATAATGCCAGTGTAACCACTAGTTGTAAGAGAAGGGACATCTGTTTCCCATGTGGAGGATTTCTCCCACAGATCCGCCCAGTCATTTCCTATGAGCATGTGAGCTCCAGAATTACACCTCTTTCACTGTGTTATGGGGACAACAGTAATTATAACATCCACATCAGTCTCTATTATAATACACATCCCTGTTTAGCCAGGGCCAGAGAGCTCTGTATATGACCAGAGAGCTCTGTATATGACCACCTAGCTGCCAGCCTCCTCAACACTATAAATAATACTGTGTTTACAAACTTCAGTAAGAGGGACCAAACTGATAGGGGGGTGGGGAACACGCTCTCATTGGTCACTATTTTACACATAGCTCAAGGACCACCTCCCTTAATAGCCCTATACACTTTCTAACAAATGTTTTCTTATTTTCTTTGCAGCAGAAGAGGTGAGTATTATCATCAGCAAACCTAATCAACCACTGAGCAAAGATCAGATTTTACTATTTAATTGACTCATTGAACAGACACAGAAAACAGCTATATCCTGGAAGGTTATAACACTCACTGGCTGAATCAAACTCTCACACACTAAAGCTGACATACACTCAATCAGTGGCCAGAACAATTTCACGATTTAACAAAAGCAATATTGGTTTTCATCTTTAATTAAAATGTTTTAAACTTATATTGATTATTTAAAAAATGTAAAATGCGTGTAGAAATCCTCATTATTTAAAACCTAGATATCAGCATCTTGGAGGTGTGTATCTGTCCATCTGTGCCCCAGACTACCCCTCAGGCTTACAGGATCCACAACTGAATAAGAAGAACACTATGTGTACAATGGCCTAAAACCTACATTTCTAATTCTCACCGCCAAGAAAACACACGTGAAGAATTCCTCACACATTTTGGGTTCTTAGTTTGACATGAGAAACACATGTATATTGTTGAAGTTTGCGTGGAATCTTTGCTCCCCATCTTCATAGTATACACCTAAACATGTAGATTGTTCTGTTTACTTCAACTTGAGAATGATCTTTGAATCTTGAGTTAGTATATATACCGATACAGTCTCCACTTTGTACATTATGGCACCAGCATAATAAAGTTATTAACAGAACAAAAAGTTGGTAAATAATAATAAAAAAATTAACTTAATAAAACAAAAATAAAACAAAGGGCTGTTTCCAAATGATGTTAAAAGGGCATTTATTGTTTAAGTGAAGGTTAAAGTTAAATGATGACTTGATAAAATAAACTAAAAACAGAGCACTTGAAAACCTAGCAGGCTGTCACTGAATACATAAACATACTGCTTACTACATCACCTCAACACCCAGTCACATCAACACATGCCAGTCAAATTATATCAGCTCTACAGAGTTACTTCCCCTGTTTCCTCAAGCATGATACATGTTTAAGATTTTTTAATAGAGATTCTTGATTGGTGTTTAACAGCCCAAGGCTATTCCACTTATATCATGGCCAGGGCAATACGTATAGTAGTTATATATAAATCAAAGTGCTTTTCATAATCACAAAACTCAATGCACGGAATGTCTTTCGAATTTAACAGTTCTAGTTTTAATGTGTGTTCTGAAATATTTTATAAGGCATTTGGCGAAATGAGATTTCCCATCGTCAAAGAAAGAAATTTTTTTTATCAAGTGATATAGCTGGGCCTCATAAAGTTTAGACTTGTTACCCACTAGTTGACCTCCAGAATTGTGTGATTTTATGATCTTGCTGCAACTGTAAGATCACCTATACGCAATCCAGGATCAAATGTCAAATTTCTCCGAAACACAACATTTAAAGTCACAAAATTATCTCCTAATCTACATGAGAATGATGAAATCCATATATTATTTCCAAGACATCTCCCAAGACATGGGATTGCATGATTTTCTGGGTGATTATAAGGGAATTAAGAGGTCATTTCCTACACAGCCATTTCATTCCTATCATTTAAGGACATCATGGCCATGTCATTGATTTTGTAGGTTTGTTTGACTGGGGTTTAACATGGTACTCAAGGGTATTTCACTTATATGATGATGGATTGTCATTGTATATCAGCAATATGTGCACACAACAGCAATTCAACAAAACAGGGAATAGAAATGATTAGATATAAAATCATTATCAATGACTGTATTAAATGCTGTTTTTAAACAGTTAATGGACACAGCGCAGAGGCTACGTGGCCCGACTATGAGAAATAGAGATCACCATATACTAACTGATACCTTAAAGATGCTAAAGATCAAAGAAATTAATATTTGTCTCTTTAAGGAAGAATATTTAGTTTATGGACAGAAAAATTCAACTGGACATCTACTTAAGGTCTGAATCCATTAAGCAGGTGATTTTTACATTTATTCAAATGTATGTAAAAAAAATTATTGATAATATACTTTATGAACTTTTTGTGTTTATCACCTGTTTCAGGTGATAGGTCAAATATTTTTAACATTTCAACCCCTGATATGATGAAATAGCACATGAGAAAAGCATTGGGTATGAAATGGTTAGGTTTACTATTATGTCATTGAAGTGGTTTTGGTATGAAAGGGGTTTTGGTATGAAAGTGGTTTAGGTATAAAATGACTAGAAAGCCCTGTAAGTGCTACAGTCCAATGCAAACACAGAGAACCACAGAACAGAACACTCCCTTCAACTGCCAGCAAGGTTGTGTAATCAAAGTTATACAGGATTAAATTTCGTTTCAAGTATTTACTCCAATAAACGATTCAGTTTTCAACATAGTCTAGGGGTTGTATTAAATAAATTAAAAACACTAACTCCTGAGCTACTCTATGCAAATGTTAACTTTTAAGAGTTTTTGGCCATCATGATGAGGCCTTTCTCAAGTGAATACAAACATGAAATTTAAAAAACTGATAACTAACTACTATATTAGGTAATATGATCTTAACCAATCAGAGTTGTCATGGTGCCAGGTGATATTTAGATCACCATGGGAACAGAGGAACAGTTATCAATAAGATATGACATACAATGTAAGATGTGATGTCACCTTGATATTGTGACGTAAAATAATGTAATAGAGGCACTGGAACATAAAGAATATCATTAACATTATGAGGTTGTAACTTTGTGTTATTTCAAGTTACTGGAATGATGAACTGAGGGACAGTTATATTTATTATGTTTCTAATTAAGCATTGGTAACTATAAACAAGGCCTGTGCTGTTAGCAAGAACAGACTGAACAGGGTAAACGACTGAACAGGGTAAACGACTGAACAGGGTAAACGACTGAACAGGGTAAACGACTGAACA
>JAVFBX010189524.1:0-13549 GCA_034783855.1 Mopalia kennerleyi | reverse complement strand
AAAGGAACAAATGGAATTTGAATAAAATGAACTGACCTTCCACATAGAGATCACACTGTGTTGTAGCCTCTCCACAATGACAGCTAAATTCTCCCTCATCATTCTCATCAGCATTTCTTACTTTTAAGATACACCTGTTTTCCCTGCGAGACATCTCATATTTGCCAGGTGTGTACTACAATCATATAATATCAAGTTTCATATTATTCCAGGTAAATTGATATTTAGTACTCAGTAAGTTAGTTTCATAATTGTTTTTATTTTGGCCTTGGTGTGCAAGTACAACTAAAAAAAACAACAAGTACGTGAACTTAATGTCACAGTCAAAAGCAATGATATGATAATTTACCAATAAACATATAGGTATATACTCTAAACATTGAAATTGAAGAAAAATTATTTTTTTATAGGAGAGGGGGACTGGGGTTGTTGTTGTGGGGTGTAATTCATGATCAGAAATATAAATTGCGTCTTAACCTACACAAGAAACAATTAAGAATCTTTAAAACCAGCAAATAAGGGCAGATGTATTAGAAAACATTATAGTGTAATAATTTATAGGTCAGAGATAGGTAGATTAATCCCTACAGGACAAGAAATGTATTTGTTTAGTTCATGAAACATGTATTGAAACCTCTCGAGAAGAGAAAGTTAAGGACAAGTTAATGAATAGAACTTGAATTGGGTCATTGCATTCTTCTATCCACGAGACCAGGTCATTTTATTTCACACCTTACTCCTCCATTATTAGCCATTATGGTAATAGCCATGGGTACTCGGTCAATAGAAGTACTTTAACAAAAGATGTATTGTGGGAGAAAGACAGCTACAAAGTGCTAGTTACAATTATCAATAGACATATGTCTGACACTTACAGAAATCCAAATCAATATTCAATGTAGTTCAGTGGGAAAATACATGATCAATTCAAACAACATTGCACTAGTTCTGCTTATGAATACACTCCAATGTTAAGATGCTTATCTACAGTTAAGAACTTCACAAGGGCTGGGAAAATATTCCTCGTTCCTGAATCATTTAACTTAAACACAGACAGACAGTGTCAAGCGAAAAACAGAGGTGTAATCCAAGGACAGCACAAAATGGATCAAATTTATGAGGTAAGAAACTTTAATATTTCACAAATATATAATAATATAGGGGTAAACAAGTTCGTGTTGACTACTGAATGGGTGTGTAATTCAGAATATAGACCTTTTAAAACTTTTGTTTTTGTACACCAAACAACATTTCCTAAATACAAGTAATTCAGGAATGGGGTAGTATTGAGACTGGAGTTGGAGGAAATATTAAATTTAGCGAAGAATTTAATGATACAATCTTATAATAAGTAAAAATCTCGAATCGTATTGTTGAATCTTGTCAAAATGGGAAAGCTTTGAATTCATTGTCAAATGTGAAACAGTTTATTTGATATAAATGTAAATGCCTTAAAAGCTGTGCTTTGATGACAAATCACTTGATTATTAAAATAGTTGCTGTCATGCTATAATCTGGGGTAAAGTTGTATTACTTTACATTGAATCTCAACAATACATTTGGTACTATTTCACAGGATGTATCTCATGAGATAGATGGCTGGCAGTTAGAGTCAAACTACACTCATTCTACCCGAGACACAGTTTCTGACGTTTACAGCTCAGACGAGGACACCAGTATTAACTACTTTCTGGACTTCGATGAGGTCATTGGAAAGGAAATTGTTATTAGCTCTTACATGTTACCAAAATCATTATACCTGTTTAAGGTATCAGAGAGTGACACTATTGAGACACTGATCAGATTTGTGAAGGAAAATCTCGATTACAATCACCATTATCAAAGGTTGGCTTTTTTATTCCCCACCAGTACATTTCCAATAGATATTGTTGACGTGGTTACACTAAAGCCTGGTGCATCTCTGATTGTATTACCAAAGTCTCTGAGTAAACTAACATTAGTAATTTCCACAGAGAATATTGTCTTTGAAGTAGAAGCAGATCTAAGTTATCATGTGTTCACTGTAAAACAAATGATCGAAGCTGAGTACGGATTTCCAGTGTTTCAGCAAGATCTCACCTTCGAGGGTGTATGCTTAGAAAACGAACAAAGACTGTACCAGTGTGGAATACGTAGTCAAAGTGTTCTACATCTCCATATACAGTATCAATACAATGTGGTCGTTAAAGTGAAGACATTCTGGAAGACTGAGTACGATTTATTTGTTGATCCATGTATGTTGGTCAGTCATGTATTAGAAACAGTGCTGAAAAGATGTGTGTCGTCAGAAGTCTACACGGAGGGTGAAACAATGAAGTGGGATTTCCTTCTTCCGAGGCATATCCTGCTAGTTGTAGGTAAAGGAGGGAGGACCCTTGCACCTAGCAGCACCCTGGGGTCTAACAATATCTGTGACGGTGACCATCTCCTGATAACCACCATTGGTAGACATCACAAAATCAATTTAAACTCTATTGAGGTCAGTCTGAATGACGGGAGGGCAGCAAGAATCGTTGTATCACAATTTGATACTTGGTCAGTTGTAGCATTTCACATCCATGGAATAACTAGTCAACAGCTGAACGATATCAAACTATACGCCAATAACACCCAAGTGGACCTCAGTGCCAGTATAGGAACCTCAGCAAATTCACTATTTAACATTGAAGTGAATATTCCTGACAAAGCGAGCAGAAGAAGACAAATACTCCCACCGCCACAAATCTCTGTCACTGTTTATCTAGGCAGTGATGTCACAGAGACTATAATTTGTTCCCCTGAGAAAACAGTGAAGTTCATAAAAGACGAACTGGAGTACAGAGGAATACCCAACGCAAACCACTACACCCTTCTGACTCAGTTCAGTTCTCTACCTGACTCGGTTATGTTAAAGAACATTGTCAAAGGCACTGACCTTGAATTGAAAGTCACATTAAAGTTAGATACATTCCCACTGTGTTATCAATGTGACAATGATACCCTAAAGGTGCTTTATATCCGTGCCAATCAAACCATACAGAGTGTGACAGCCAAAATACACCAGAAAACCATATCTTCACCGGAAACACATAAAATAATTCTTTGTGGATGTCCATTATCAGAATCCCCTAAAATCCCTGTGTATGATTCTGAAATAGCCATAGGGACAACTCTATATTTAGTTCCCAACAATAACTTTATCTTCCTAATACACAGTGATACACATTTCACAAAATTGGACATATCTCAGAACATTACAGCCTCTCAAGTAAAAGACAAATTGTGGCATTCGGAAAATCTACCACCATCTAGTTTATTGTCAATGGAGACATTTATGAAATGGTACCTGTCCCTATCAACAATCAGCAAGAAAAAAACTGCAAAGAAACAGCGTTCATTTATTGGACAAAGATTGTCAATCATTCCCCATTTATCACAAGATTTAAAACAGGGAAGCCATGTCAAAACTACCATTCCAGAGTTACCGATTCTGAACCCCAAACAGTCTGTATGTATTTCAACAAATGGTTCCTCTAAAGGCCACCTGTTATCAAGACCCAAAGGAGCAAGAATCCAACGAAAGATGGCCACTGTGCAAAAACCTTCTGGAATACAAGATGCCAATGATGGACACCATGATCAAATTCTGACTAGGTACGCCAAAGAATACAACCAGAAATCAGAGGAAGCTATAAATGTGCTATCAAGTATTCATAAAATTTCAGCTTTGCCAAGTATTCAATCTGATTTGGGTTCTAACAAAGATGTGACTCTAATCCAACCCGAATTGCTACAGGGAGATTCAATGCTGCAAAGCATGAAACCCGAACCATGGAGCTATATAACATAGAAAGTAAACAATAGATTCAAAATCTATCAAAAGGGGATAATAGAAGACAGTTTCTTCTGAAACCAGACATACAAAATTAATATTTACCCATCGAACTTGAATAAGTTTCTTTCGAATTCAGTAAGTTCTTCTGGTAAAGTTGAATACTGAATATGTTGGGAACACATTTTTATTCTTATTATTCAATGAGCAGTTGTCTAAGCGGCCCGTAAATTCAACTTCTATCAACACCCAATGAGTAACCAAAGACTCTTGGATTTGGTCCTCAAGATCTTGTGTGATCATTATAATACAAGTGAGCCTAACCTCAAGTGGTTCCCCTCCTTTGCGCCATTTCACTCGAGCTCTTGGATCTGACACAAAGCATTCCAGCATACATTCCTTCTTCTTCTTGACCTCATAATGCTGTGGGAGTTTCTGAGTGAAATAGTAATCAGGTTCTTTGGCTGAAAAAAGAAGAAGCAGAAAATGGCCAAAAATAAATATTTATCCCAAAGAATGAATGAATGTATGAGCAAAATACAATTTTTTAAACTTTTTTTGTAGCCTTAAGCAAGCTTTTTTTCCTTTTCACATATATGTAAATATTTCTAATAAGATCTTAATCTTGAATTCCTATATACTACAGACATGTCGTAAGAATGGGGCAATAAAGTACATGGTACAGAAAATGTATAACAAATATGTAACACACCAATACTCAGGCATGTATCAATAAAACTTGGCTGTGTAGTTATTTTAATTACAACCAAAACAATTAGGATAGTTTATTATTTACGATTCACATATATGCAATGCTCTTACGGTTTTGGCTAAGGATTTAATTCAGAAATTACTGGAGACTGGGTGACATGAGACACCGATGACAGTACAGATGCAGTGGAGCTTGAAAAATAATTGTCACTGTAGTGGAAACTCTTTAAACCCAGACAATAAAACTTTAGTAAAAAAAAAAACTTTACTCAGTAAAGACTCTGCATCAAAGCTTTAAAGTTTTGAAACATTGAGCTTTGCTAGAAAATGGTTATAATGTTAATTATAACTCAAAAATCAAAACTTATTAATTTATCTTCAACGGCAACTGCTTTTCGTTAGTTAGCTGGGACCAATAATATATGTTTCACTAACAACAGAACAGTATAAATGTATTTGTGTCTCCTGTGGACAAATTCCCTAAAAGTAAAGTTCCACAAATGAAGATCATTATTTACATGTAGTATAAAGACACAATATTTCTCGTATGATGTATTTTCCATGGACATGATTACCAACTAGAACTTCCCATACATGTACATCTAAACAAAGGGAAGTACTTACCGTCTACATAAAGCCAGGCTGATGTCTTGGCTTCATTACATTGACAAGTGTATTTACCACCATCTTCTAACATAACTTTGTTGATCTGTAACATGAGCTCGTCACCATTTTGAACAAAGTGATAATGGTGGCTGTGAAAGATCTCTAGTTTGTTCTTATGCCAGCGAACTTTAGCACTGGGTTTACAGAATTTACACACAAAGATAACCTTGTCTTTGCCTTCCATAGCCCGCTGATCCTCCAGCTCACGGCCAAAACTATCTGGAGCCTGTGAAAACCATAATAACATGTTAATAATAATTCCCAAGTAATTAAAATTCACCCCTACACAAGCTTTAAGGAAGATTTCCTCATCTGTAGTATATAATCCTTTATTCAGTTGGTACATTGGAAATGAGCACAAAATGTCTCTATTAATGAATGAAAAGTTTTTTATAAACACTGCTTGCTTTATATTGTAAAATAACATTTTCATATAGTTATTAGTTTTGAAGAAGCCATTCTTTCTTTTTTATAGATAACATTTTATACAAAGGTTTTTTTTTGTCGTATATTTTGTTCATGTTTTTTTTTCATTACCTAAATAAAAATTAATAAAGTATCGATGTAAGCCAAATGTTCTCTTCCCTTTATTTCTCTTGAGTATTTTTATAACAAAAGTACATCTAGAAATCACATATATCTTTAAAGCATTATAATAGTATATATTGAAGTTGGCTTTATGTAAAACAACAAAATGGAGATCGTAATAAAGTAATCTGTATGGGATCCACTCACAAGAAATATTTAATTCCAAAATCTGAAATGGCAGGTAAAAAAGGAAAGAGAAAAATGATATAAATACAGACTACCAAAATCAAAACAGCAAATACTCATACAAAAACCATGCATGGACAAATAACCAGAAGATGTGCATTGGCAAACATTTAGTACATTTTAGTCACAGTGAGATAGATTTATTATTTTGTACATAGTTCAATAACATTTTGTGACAAGAAAGATAAAATACATAACAATCAGTACTTAAGCTGGGAAATGGGAGAGAAGAACATTTGTATTCAAGTGCCATGTGCTTTAATTTTACAATCAATTTCAGGATAAAGATATTTTTCATTACTTGATTATAAAGTAGCCCTTCAAATTCCAAAAAAATGCTAGTCGAATTGGTATAGATATTTAAACCACAGAACCCTCTATAAAAAAATAAGGAAACATGTTGCAAAATGATATGTAAACAAAAATTAAAAGCTCTACATTGTACATTCTTATTGTTTCATTTAGGCCATCCATAATAATTTATTTGTTTCCCATAACCCTACCTACCCTAAAAATTCAAGGTAAAAAAGGGGGAATGGCCAGCAATTGTTTTCTTAAATGCCATTTTCAGAATTTTTTTAACTTTTCATCAACTAGAAAAACCTGCTCACCGAATAAAGGATGACTTATGTTGTTTTTTCAATGAATACACTACCATTAAGCAAGTGAAGTATCAACCAGCATGGCCTAAAATAACAAGTATAAACTTTTTTTCCAGATATAATGCTCTATGATAATGAGACAGTTTCAAACAAAAATTTTTTTTATGTTATTCATTTAAAAAAAATAATAATAATAATGCCTAGGCCTGCTTACCTATCTATCTACCCTCTTTTTAATAATCTTGCTACTGGAAACATTTATATAATTGTGGATGGCCTTACAGTACAATCATGTATAATTGGAATATTTCTTGAACATCCATACCTAGCAGATATGTAGCTTAAGCATTCGTGGAGATTATTAGAAACGGGCTAGCATTGCATTACTTGTGCAAGTCTTCAATGAACAGCATTTCTGGAAGAGAGGGTGCTATTAAATAGCAGGTTAGCAGAAAAAAGTGCTACAATATTTGACAAATCTAGAAAATAAAGAAACAGAAATTGTGAACAAGAAGTTTTCCAGTTAGTACACCACGATGAACAACACTTCTTCAAGATTAGACAATTATACATGTACAATATGTACTGGTGAGTGTGGTTATCGGTTGGTTACTGGTGAGTTGTTGGTTATAAGTTCTCTTGGTCAGTATATATCAAATATCCATTCACATGAGAATGTACCTCAGCTTTTTTGGCTCGTTTTTGAAGAGTAGGCCAATCAGGGATAACATCAGCCAATGAAGTTCTTCTTTGGGACATTTGTTGAGACATACGGCGTCTCTGCTCTTCCATAACTTCCAGCTTTTCCTGGTCAAATTTCATTACTGGGATTTCTGGTACCTGCTCCACAGACATTTTTCGCTGCTGCTCTTTCTGAGAAAAAAAGTTTAACCACTCCAACATTCAATACAAGAACACAAACAAAAATTGTCAACACTATAAAGTAAATGCTCAAATACAAAACAAAAACCACAACCCCAATTTTCTTTTCCTACAGAGGAGTTTGTTCTGAAGCGCAGAATCGGTTTCCTCAGTTCCCTTGCCATTGTCGCTGAGATTTCCAAGAAGTTTTTTTTCTTCATTTCACAAGTGAAGTCCATTACCTAGAAGTGTGTATTGATACCCATGAGTTTGTCCGCATACAGGCAACACTACTGATGTATTATTGTCATATCCAGTGACAAACACACCCTGGAAACTACCTATGCCTTCAGCACTGGTAAACCAAGCTGAGATTTGGAGAATTACCATGGGGAAGATAAGATAGAGAACAGCAGTTTTGGCCATTTATTTATTTATTAAACCATATTTATACAGGGTGGCCTGTTCAGTGTCAGACACTGCTCTCCCACAGGGCCCTGTTATAGTGAGATATAGCCAACAAAGAAGGAAACTCTAGGGTCAGTATCAATTTCTGTCTTTTTCATTTTTCTATGTGGTCCAAAGTGTCAAAACGGTGCAAGAAGAAAACACAATTTTGCTAAATAGTCAATCACAGAAACAATCAATTATGTATGTTTCACCATCTTCTTTCAAACTCATTAGCATAAAATATGTTTGGTGAATCAGCCTGAATATCTCCCAGCCTGGAAAGTGTCAAACTATCGTATCTTTGCACACTTCAAGGTAACAGACTTCTAACTTAACATACAGCAAAAACAAATAAAACCACTCAACACTCTTTACCAGTAAAACACACAGCAAATATATCCAGACACAATGAACGAGACAGAAATTTGGGAAGTTACTGTAACTTTTAAAAAAAGTGAAAAGGGGGAAAACATGCAGAATGAACAAATATAACCAAAAAAATAATAATTTACAAATAATTGCAAATATTTAAGCCTACATACATGTATCGAATATAAAACAAGTAATTTAAAACTAAAATATGTTAAATATATAATAAAATACCCCTAGAAACTATACACATATAGCATTTGGGTTGTATTTGTTACTGTGGGAATCTACTTTGTAAAGAAGCTAACTACTGCGTTTTCTTTAGATCAAAATAAAATGAAGACTGAGAGAAGACAACAGACACAGAAAAGATCAAACTAATCACATAGATATTCTTTCATGCGAAGGTACTTAAGAACTCTTAAAATAGTCATGCTGGAGATTTTATCAAAATTTTAAAGGTAAAACACAATAAAGTAATGCATTTTCTTAGATCAAAATGATACCCATAGTGAGACTTTCAAAGCAAGGCTTTACTGAAATCGACTTTATGTAAAATTGAAAAGAATTCAAGCAACTACTGAACAGAAAAGCCTAAAATCAATCCAGGAAATTCTGATAACTTTGTTACATAAATATCTGAAAGATTTCATTCGTCTTTCTTCTGGATATTATTATTTGCAATAATAAAGGTTTCCATTCTAAGGATTTATTCCAAACTTTAGATTTGTATCCTTCAGAAGAACAAAATACCAGTATGGATTGAAATGAACAGTCTATTGGTCTAAAACATTTGGACATCAAGATGAATCATTTCCTGGTAACTTTCCCACCTGAGTATTATTCATCCATATCATGTTCATTAAACGAGCTAATCTTTTGTAAAATTAAAAAGGATATCCGACCAAACCTTTTGATCTAACAATAATGCAGGAATACATGCAACTATTTAAAATACAAGACTGATCAATGCAGAAAATAAAGTCGTAATCCGCAAATTTCACTGATTGTAAACGTGTCAGCTGGGATGCCTTTGAAGAGGCCACAAACATATCCTAAAACATGCCTCTTTGTCTTGGCGGTCCACTGAAGCTCTTTTCTTTTCAGCATGTTCATGGCCTTGGCGTTCTAGTTTCCCATGTGTTGCCTTGAAGGTGGAAACAAAAACAAGACATTGTGTGGTGTGCAACAACCCAGATTGTATCATACAACAGTTTTTTGTACAGCAATCAAGCATTTGGCTTCATGCATTTATTTTAATAGCAGACACAAATTATATTGGATTAGGTTTGTGTATAGGAAAGATGTTTTGTGAAAAAAAGAACAGTTTATTCATTTAACAACTCTATGATACATGTTAGTTATTGTTTAAATTTATTTAAAATTATTGCAGTTTATTCATTTAACAAACATCTCTGATAGTTTTTTTAAATGTAGTTATAATATTTTGTATCAATATACATTCATTTGTGAAAAAAGATTACATTATTTTAAGACAAAGTCTGCAAATTTTTTGAAAGCTTGTTTAAATATATTAAACTAGAAGCATATTTTTTTATATAACAGAAAAGAAGAAAACGGTTGAGATAAATGACTAAATCTTGTATTAATAGGTATATTTAGAAACTTATATGAAATTCTAATGTAACATATTTTTGTTTCCAGGTCCTTTTTTAGGGATTTATTATATATTTTGAATAAATAGAGAGAGAAAAATTAGCATTCCTCCACTGAGATTCGAATTGGGACGTTCGGGTTACAGGCCCAACACTGTACCGCCTGAGCTACATAGGCTCATGGCAGAATGAGTCACGAATTCTAACTCAGTGAAGACAGCAATTTTCTCTCAATAATAAATGTGTTCATGTTTTTAAAAATTATATAATTAATAAGAAGGGTTAAGCTTATAGAGTAGTCATACGTTAGTTAGAAAATTCTAAGAAGAAGTTATTTGCATATTTATGGTTACTGGGCGTGGCATTTCAGACATGTATCCTCTCTAATATACACATGGCAGACAGTAGGGCTTATCAACACATTGTCAACAAACTTATATATTTAAGCTTGTATATGGTTAGAATGATAGGTGGTACATGACAAAGAATTATTCTGTTAGAGCCTAGATTTCATTTTCAATCTACCAGGGTGGTTACAGTATAGATTTGAGATTTTAGACAGCAGACAGAACAAGAATAATATTTGCTAATTGAGACAAGATAACATTTAGTAACACTTTACTTTGGTTACAATGCGCTGCGCATTAAACTCGTCCCGTTTTTACACTCAGCTCCACTTGGGTTTACAAGTACCTTCCTAAAATCTTAACAATAAAACCAGCTTTTTATGAAGTTAAATTATAACCACATTATCTTAACTTGAATGCTTCTTTAAAATATCATTTAGAATTATGACGGAAACTTTTACATGTAGTTTTAAGACATTAATCAGTTGCAGAATACCTGTTGATATACAGCTGTGCAGGATTTTAATTAGGATTTTAGGCTTTTAAACAATTTTAATTTTATTTTACAAATTTATAAAGGCAGGATTATTAGTGATAGAAGTGTATTATACTTTCGTTTATTTTAGAGTCAAAACATTTTTTTATATATTTTTTTTATTATACGTATTTCACAGCTGTATCCCAACAACATCACAACAGTTACAATTTGATAAATTCAGCAGTAGTGGTTATTATTGTTTAGCTCATTTTCATAAAACAAAAAATGTAATATTTTTTTTACAAAAACTTTGACAAAGTTTAGCAAAACATTTATATAACAAATGGAATAAAATTCTGTAACATAGTTACACAGTCATAAACAATATGGCAGATATTCTGGATATCACCCAATATTTTTATTTTTTGGGGGTACTTTTTGAACTGAGTTTGAGGCCCATTGTTCAATGCACTAGTAAATTCAATCATGGATCACTCCACGTTGATTGTCTATCCCTATTACTAGATTGTGACTTAATTTGATAGAAGTGACTAGATTTGAATCCACCCTAAATGTTATTGTCAACATGATTGATTGGTTGGTGTTTAACGCTGTGCTTAAGGGTATTTCACTTATATGACGGCAGTGTATTCCAACAATAATTGACACTAGCACAACCAAGATGTGAAGCATTTTCATAATCTTGGGAAGGTAATTTTCCTTCACTGTTAAGTAAAGACAGCATTGCTACTCTTCAAACAAACTTTCCTTAGCCAGAGGGCCAGTCAATAAAGACTAGCGAACCAATAAAATGAACTATGCGCAGGTTACAGCCAGCAGGACTATTTCCTCTAACCTGTGACAGATTCAGAGACTTCACTTGAACCTGTGAGCAGGTGCTTAAGCAGAGGTAGTGTCCACCCGGCGTTTGGGCACCAAGAATTTAACAATTGCCTCATTTGGACATGCCCTTTCAAGAAACTTTAACATGCATGAGATGCAGTTACTTAAAAGTGAAGCAAAATGACTATTTTGGACACCATACTCTCATTTCTGGCTAAGCCCCTGCCTGTGAGAGCCACATCGAATGAGGATAATGAGTCTGAGCTTTATTCAATTGATTGGTGTTTAATGTCGTGCTTTAGGGTATTTCACTTACATTCAGCAGTATATGCCAGTATACATGCCGAAGAGCAGCAACACAACCATATCGGTATATACAAAAGCTCCCTTGGGAAACTGGTGTTCCTCCAGGGCAGACCACAGAACTTCACTTGAATTTTACTGTCCTAAGACATCAGTCTTGAAACATCATACTTAATAATATTTATGGAATTTTAAAAGGCCCTATATATCTCTGAAGGGTTGAGAGATTGGAGTTCAGCACCAGGTTCAATTGTATTTTCACTGATATCTCAGTGGTGCATTGGATTGGGGTTCAATGGAATACTTAAGGTTATTTCACTCACATGATGGCATGCCAGCCCAAGGGGGGAAGAAATCACCCTAAACGCCACTTGCAACAAACAAAGACATAAAGCCTTGTGCTGACTGAGTGTTTATTATGTAAACTGTTATTCTCACTAAATAAAGTTTTATTATTATATATTATATAAAGACAAGACAAAATAAATACAAGACAACCACAGGACGAGATACAAAGCCATCACAATCAGATCGACTTCATGTTGCCCCAATCTCTAAGAGCACCAGGGCAACAGGGGGCTTGCTCCCAGCCCTCAGTTCAATACAACTTACCTGCTTTTCTGCATTCACCATTACAAATTCTAGGAAAAAGTTCATATAATATCCCGAGTGTAACCCGTGCCAGAGAGCCAGGTAAAATAAGGTAATAGCCTGTGACACCTCCTTGCTACCCAGAAACTTGAGACGCTTAAACACATACCTGAAATGAAAAAAAAGACAACAGATAACTACATTGTTGGAAAAATATATATTTAATGTCTTGCAAATTATACTGAAAAACGTATTTGGCCATCCATAAATTTATATTACTGTCACAGTTATAATCTAGCAGATCCTTGTGTTTAAATGATATATGTTCTTTAAACAAAACCCAAACTTATTTGGCTATCCATAAATTTGTATTCCTGTTGGTTATAATCTAGCTAATCCTTAATAATATGTTCTTTAAACAAAACGCAAACTTACTTGGCAGGGGTTCATAGACATCCAGTTTAACTACCCTAAATGGTAATTAAGCTGGAGAATACACTCAATTTGACACATCATTTTAACGCATCATTTTTAAAAAACTCAAGTCAGATCGTTGGATGTTAAAATATGACACTACAAAAACTTAATTTTGTTCAGTAAAAAACTTACTTGGCCATCCATAAATTTGTATTCCTATTAAAGGACTCTATAATATCCTGGAAAGAACAACCCGTTTCAAACGTCCATAAACGAACGTTCGTACAACCATCCCATAATTCATTGCCATTCTTGTCCTGGCCGTTGTAAGTCAAACCAGCTAGAATTGCACTACCTTCCTGAAGAAAACAACAAATGTTTTTAATTTATTTGATTTGTGTTCAATGTCATACTTAAGGGTATTTTACTTATACGACAGCAAACAATAAATATTTTTATTATAGAGAAAGCCAATTTTGCTTGGTGTCACGGCTGGGACTATTACTCTGGTCTCATGGCTGGAACTATTACTCTGGTCTCACGACTGGGACTATTACTCTGGTGTCACAGCTGGGACTATTACTCTGGTCTCATGGCTGGGACTATTACTCTGGTCTCACGACTGGGACTATTACTCTGGTGTCACAGCTGGGACTATTACTCTGGTGTCATGGCTGGGACTATTACTCTGGTCTCATGGCTAGGACTAT
>JAVFBX010189513.1:0-13549 GCA_034783855.1 Mopalia kennerleyi | reverse complement strand
CAAACAAATCTATTGTATTAAAACAAAATATAGACCGAGGCTATTCAGTCATTCTGGTAACTGCACTCACCATTAAACAATTAAGAGATAAATGACAGTATATATAGGCCCTTTTGCTTAAATTTAACTGACAGCCAAAATGGTAGAATGAAGTTGAAGATATAAATGCACATAGACCGATAAGATAGTTCTAAATAGGTAATTAAGTAAAACATTTTTACGGGAGAGGGTGTATAAAAAAAAACAGTTTTTTTTATACACCCTCTCCCGTAAAAATGTTTTACTTAATTACCTATTTAGAACTATCTATTTTGTTTCCCCAACCTGTCCGCCTGTATAATGCTGTTTTGGGTTTTGACTTAAACGGTTGTGTACTTCTTTCTCTTTCGGAAATGCGAACAAAATATGTTAAAAGGCTTTAAAAGGGGTGTTTAAGAATGTCACCATAAACTACATTTTAAGGCTTCCACTCTCAACCACATCATAAAGATATATATTCCTGGAGCAATTTAACCAAATTTCCCATCACCAAAACCACTCTGTTCGCTAAAGTATATTTTAATTAGGTAAACACTTTCATTATCTAACTACGATTTCATAGTGTTATTTATAATAACACTATCGCCCTTATATGCAACATAGCACTTATATTCGACTCAAAATATTCAGCCAAAGAGTAAAAACATATTTTTGAAACAAACATACACAAACACACTGAGTTGCATATGTAGTCTTTTTAATCTTTTCTGTAACGAAATATGGACGGATTTCAGACAGTTCCTTTCGATATGTAACATATTTTATAGAAAGGGAATATGAACATAGCCCACTCCTCTTCGACATGAGTCGTTTGAGGACGAAAAACACGGTAAGTTAACTGTTTACATGATGTGAAGAAGTATATCTTTATTTATCTAACACCACAAAAGACTGTATTTCCAATTTGGGACCATCCTGAAAAATGCTGTCAAATGAAGATTGTCAGATATCTTCAGGTTGTATTATACCGGCACTATCTGGATGGACACAGGTGTTACCGGTATTTGCTGATGTCTGTTGATCCCACGGGCAAACACCTTAAAGACACATTGCGGGGATTCACAGCGATTGATTATTGTATCATGTATAATGATGTGTGATAAATACATGAATGGAGATTTATAATTATGAGAAATCATCATTCAGTAGTAGGGAATCTTGCTTTTAGAATCATTTTCTTAAAGAGTGACAACATTTCATTGATATTTGCCTTAGTTCAAGAAAAGAAAGGGTTTCAGAGCATTTATGTTAATAATCCGATATCGTACAACTGTGTCACTGTCTCCACATCCAGATTGTAATTAATGAGTTATTCTGGTGATTTATAGATGTAAACCAGCATTTCGTTGATTCGAATTAAGCGGAAGGCATTCTGACGTCATCTCTTGTGTGATAAGTTGACATATTGAATTCAGTTAATTATTTTTATCAAGTTTAAAAAATCATCAAGCAATTTTCCCAGGACTTCATTCATTGGGACACAGCAAGCACAAATGAATTCCTCGAACACTATTTATATACATTGATTGCAGTTGATACATGAGCTTTAAGGAACGATTCCGTTTGATATTGTATACAACAAATTGGCACAAAGCACACAAAAGCCTGCTGAGAAATCCGTCGAGGTTGCTTTCACTTTTTCCAAAGATGTTTCCATGCATTCGACACAAAATCTGAACACAATAATTGAAAACTGCGTGCGGGAAAATAATATCCAGGGAATAGCTGTAGGCTTATGGTTCCAGAGGCGAGTGCCATTGGAGATTGGTCCATACAGCAGGAGGTTGAGAAAAAGTCTACACAGATATAAAAATAGTAACCTGTTCATTGGCCACATTTTATGGGAGATAAAATTTCAAGGCGTAACCGCATTGGGCTACAGGAAAGTAATGTCAAGGGTGATGTTCCCCGCGAAGAGTCTCTGACAGTCTTACCCGTTAATCCCAAAGACTTTAAACTACCTCTCCATCATTGAACAGAGTACCAATAGGCAGTAACATTTCGCCCACTGGGATATTTAAAACGCCATAATTTAAGAATATAAAATAATTACATTTAGCCCTCCCCTTTATTGCGTCTATCCAAACCATACACTGATAATTATTCCAAAAAGGCCATGCAACGTTCTCGAAATACCTAAAAGCATTTGGTTTGGTGCTGTTAATTTGTCATTCAGTTAGTAAGTTTGCCAATAGTTGTTGTTTTAAATTAATTGGTTCACCGATAAATATTGTTTAAAATTAATGAGTAACCTGTAAAGAAGGGTTCGATTGGAAGACGGGTTTCAACCTGTATAATTTCCTGAACTAGAATCAGTTCAAAGTAAGAAAGTTATCCAAAAATAACGAAAATACCAAAGAGAAGCTAACCGTATTAACACTTACCAGGATGAACACATCATTGATCTTCGACAAAAGCCGTAAATGGGAACAGGCAACACGATGGGTTGGGTGTTTACTGGCTACAGAGTTTTAACGTCTCAATTTGTGTAATTGGCTTACTTCGGAATTTGACATAGCGCTCAAATCTTCAATCAAATAGACTTAGCAGCTTAACGTATGTTTAATACCCCATGGAATAAACTATGTATATTTTTTATTAGGTATATAGGCCTTAAAAATTAAAGTTACTAGCCCCCCTACTAAAATTTCACGTGTACAGTTTTTATAGAAGAGAGAAAGGTGACGGGTTGACAGCAGATACTTGAACGTATCTCCGTATTTTTAATATGGCTAATGCGCCATTTCAAGTTTCGTTTGGCATATAAAATATGTTAGAATCTTCAGTATATTAAATATTATTGGTTGATACTAATTGAACCCATAATAGCCGTAGGTGAAAAAAAAATTGAAATTACACAGTTATGTGTACTCTAACTCTGTATCTCTTAAAAAAGATTACATTGTATGATAGACAGAACTCTGAATGTGGGTGTTTACATGATTTGAAATAGAATGCCTTATTTTATCTGACACCACAAAAGACTGTATTTCCGATTTGTCACAATCGTGAAAAAAATCTCATCGAATGATGTGTATCAGATATCCTCCGGGTAACTTATACCGAGGCAATCTAGATGGACATTGGACGGTGGGAGAAGTGGGCAGCCAATCAGACAGCCGCTCACACTAATATGAATGATTTCTCAGTACCTGTTCTAGTGGAAACAAAAAGCTCTTGTGTGTTTATACACAATCTGAGACCACTTCGCACCCTGTTGCCAGTTCCTATAGAAATAGCAGTCTTTTTGTTTTCAACATGAGTTACTTTGTCGTCTATTCTTTTTAATGTCGCCAATTAAAGCTCAGATCTGACAGACTGGCTGGGGTAAATAGACGCAAACCAAAATGAGCATATTGGGGCTGCGGTTGATTATGGTTTATGGGCTGTTTGATCGTAACTTAGGGAAAAAAAGAGGTACACGGTCATTTTTTTTTTGCCTTGTTTTTAGAGGATGTTTATGATGCTTCTTTATAAACGCTAACATTTACATCTGGAAAAAAATCGGCTTAAAGCTTTTAACTTATTAAAAGTCGAGTGGGAATTACTAAAATCCTTCACTAAGGATTGTAACGTCAGACCGCCCCAGGCGGGTCACGCGTTGCCATTTGGTGATCGACCGTTGGGGCGGCTCAAACACTAAAGCTCAGTCCCACTCACTCCCTAAACCTGTATCAGGATATTCCATTTATAACAGTTTTGTCAGCTGTTCGATACATATCTCTCCAGGCATCACGAAAAATTAAACCGAGAGAATATCTGAGAATATCAGTTCTCAGACAATATTTAGTCTGTACAGAAAGGTCATGTATCTATAGTAACACAAACATGCCATACACCGCCTTAATTGCTGTAACAGTATAATACTAAAACAGTCATGTTAAGCAAAAATTATTCAAAGCTTATGTCCTGGAACCCAATGTATCACTAAATATACTTTAATTCGCTGGATGATGGATTGATTGCTTGTCTGATTGCTTGTCTGATTGCTTGTCTGAGAGCCTGTCTGATTGATTTATTGATTGATTGATCGATTGATTTATTGGTCGATTGATTAATTGATTCATTGATTGATTAATTAAATGATTCATTCATTGTCTTGCGGGCTAGCTTGTTGGCTGGCTGATTGATTGGTGGATTGGTTGGTTTCTTATTTTATTTCTTTTATTATTTATTTTATTTAACATCTTCCTCAATGGTATTTCACCTATATTGCGACGAACTAGCCATTTCTTACTTTGCCTTCCTTAATAATGTGAAAACGGATTGAACCTCGTGAAAGCCGGGATGAAGTCAATTTGTTTTGAAGAGGTGCATATTCATCAGATATACGCCAGAAAACAGCTTCAGAACAAAATAACAGTCTAAGGGACACACAGTTGGGAGAAACGTTTACATGAAGTCCATATCTCAGTTTGATGTTAATTAACGATATAGATATATCCGTAAATATTATACCTCATTTAAATTTGTCCATGTGCTTTGCACGTGTTTGTTGCGGGCCATAATATTTAATATTGGCCCGAAACGTTAAATTGGCCGTGCAACATTTTCAGTTACTTCCCTTGAAACCGACGACCACTGTAGGCTTTGAAATGCCGTTTGCGCTAACAGGGGAATTTGTTTTATTAAGCAATAAAGAGGTATAGCAAATTTTAGAAATTTGGTTCCGTATCATATAAAACAAATTAACAAAAATATATAATATAAAAAATTAGCAGTTTATGGCCTGCTCAAAAAGTTATGTGGACCTCTGCGGCGCTTGGCATAACATAACTTTTTGTGGGTGACTGACCGGTCCATTAACTGTCATATAGCCCTCATCCAGTCCCCTAAAATATTTCTTAAATAGTAGCCGGGACTTCACGTAACCAATTAACTCGGTAATTCCGCGAACCTCAATCAATACTGTCTGACAGGTGACTTATATTGGATCACGTAAATCTGGCATCCATTCGGGGTTTTCCTAACATAAACTACATGCCAATATATTTCTCTCCACACAGATCGTCGATGTTTCTTTGTAACTTATATAGTACAAACATAATAAAGAAGGTATGGAATATATCCTTACATCCGCCTCCTCTTGTTCACAACAGCTTGATGCTCAGTAGCTGTAACATGGTAAAATCCGAGCATATACGCTCGTTGCTATATCTGATTTGGAGTCTTTACCAGTTCGATCTAACTTTCAAAAGGCCTATTTCTCGAAAACCTTCTATGAACTTGATTGATACATCAGTCATGTGGTTCAGTTTTAGTAAACTGTGTCGAGATTTAAAGTCGAAAAGTTATATTTCGGTACTGTAAAGTAAATTCCAATCTGAGAAATCAAAACAGTGGATCGCCAGAAATCACGGTTTGCCCAGTCTAGTTATTTGTCATTGGTAGCATTGAGGCATTTCTGTTGTCGTTGTTGTTGATGTTGATGTGCTTTTTCCACAATATGTCAAACCTCGAACGTTTCTCGTCACTGTGGTATAGATACAATGCTCGGCCGTGATGTATGAATATTTACCAACATCGGATATTTTGTTCGTCGAAATTTTCTTTTACCAGTTTATGAAGACAATTCACTCACTTAAACAACCCTATCGAAATTCATACTGTTTAAGATAACGCAAATGAGGTTATTGCGTGTATTGTGTTCTGTGCACCTAATATATGGAATCTATGAATTTCTTTGTGCAGTTTATTCCAGTACTTGTGAGTGGCTGTTTCCCCGAAAATTCGTCTGGGAAGTAAAACGTCACACAACTAACACTAACTGACTCAATCGACAGGCTATAACTTTGAGATAACCAACAAACACAATTATTTTTTATCTAACAGTATATCTAAGTCAATTTAAATTTTGTTCTTTTTCAGTAATAAAAGTAGTCCCTTGACAGTCGTGTTGGTTGTGTACCTACACACAACGTTAACCTCAAATTAAATCCATCACCATTACCTTGCATTAGGGTTTCATGTGGTTTCATATAATGTATCAAAATAAGACAGATTTACTGGACAAATTAGTGGATTAAATTTAGCGAACGATAACGTTATTTCAATATTTGCTTTCCCCATTTTCTTTCATACTCAGAGGAAATTCTTTACAAGATACCTGCAGGAATGGATTTCTTCTCTACAGCCTTTATGTGTATTTAATAGAGACACGTCGTAATTAAAATATCCACATTTGTATTTCATATTTGTTATTTAGCACTGTGTCAGACACCGAGTTGTAAACATCTTCCTTATAATACAATTTAAATCGTAGTTAGATTAAGAAAGTGTTTACCTCTTTAAAATATACATTAGCGGGAGGAGGGGTTTTGCTGATGGGAAATTCGGTTAAATTGCTCCAGAAATTTATAGCCTTAAGATGTGGTTGAAAGGGAAGCCTTATAATGTAGTTTGTGGTGACATTCTCAAACACCCCTTTTAAAGCCTTTTAGCATATTTTGTTCGCATTTCCGAAAGAAAACACTACAATCTTTTTTTTTTATCTTTCATTTGTTCAGGCTTAGAGTTACCTTGAACTCTGCTCATACTGTTTATTGTCAAATATTAACTTTAAATTTATGCCAACGCTGTCCATTAATTTAACAATAAATATTTAGCTCAATGGAAATAAAAAAAAGTTTATTTGCTTTAGTCAGTTAGTCACTTTAATTGTTACACATTAGACGTTAACCTATACCGAATCTGATGGTACCCATTATCAATGATTTCAGATTTTCTCACTGTATTTATTCTTCAGGTCTATTGCTGGGTAAAGAGGCATGTTTAAAATGCGAACGCATTGTGGATCAAGTAGCTAAACGTTTAAATCAAATCAAAACTGCATAATACAAGCGGACAGGTTGGAGAAACAAAATAAAGTAGATCTGAATAGGTGATTAAGAAAGACATTTTTTACTGGAGAGGTTATACCTGGATGCACACAGGTGTTACTGGTATGTGCTGATGTCTGTTGATCCCACGGGTAAACACATTTCGGGGATTCACAGCGATTGATAACTGTATCATGTATAATAATATGTGATTAGTACAAATATGGAGATTTATAAGTATGAGAAATCATCATTCAGTAGTAATGAATCTTGGTTTTAGAATCATTTTATTCAAGTGTGCCAACATTCAATTGATATTTGCCTTAGTTCTAGAAAGCAAAGAGTTTCACAACATCTTTGTTAATAGTATGATATCTGTCCAGAAGCTGTTAAATCTGCCTCTGTCTCGACATTCAATTGACAATTAATGAGTAATTTTGGTGTATTATAGATGTAAACCAGCATTTTGTTGAAACGAATTGAGCGAAAGGCATGCTGACGTCATCACTAGCATTATCTGTTGACATATTGAATTAAGTTTATTTTTTTTATAAATTTAAAAAAATCCTCCGGCGCTATTCCCGGAACTTTATTCATTGAGACACAGATGGCAATAATGCATTCCCCAAAGGAAGCAGATAATCTGGATTCTGCCTTGTTATACCGATATAATTTTTATTTAAATCTCAAAGGATATTTGCATATATTGATTGAAGTTGATACATCAGCTTTAAGGAACGATTCCATTTGATAATGCATACACCAAATTGGCACAAAGCACACAAAATCCTGCTGATAAATCCGTCGGGGCTGCTTTCAATTTTTTCAAAGATGTTTCCATGAATTCGACACAAAATCTGAACACAATAATCGACAATTGAATTGGTGAATTCAACATGGGCTCAATTCCATACTTTGTAAATTTTGAGGTTATAACTTTTTTATGGTCTTTAGCTAATATACTTTATATATTAGCTAATATAGTAATATACTTTGAATACTCTGCCTAATAAAAGCAATATTTCATATCCCGAAAATGCACTATACACTTAGCAATTAGCTGTAAAAACGCTCTCCTGTAAAAGTTAACGCTGTAGAGTTGGGACCTTATCGAATTCACCTATTCAACTGCTTGCGGGCGAATACTATTCAGGGAGTAGCTGTATGGTTCCAGCCGTGAGTGCCATCAGTGATTGGTCCATACAGCAGAAGATTGAGAACAAGTCTACATAGATATAAAAATAGCCATCTGTTCATTGGCCACTTTTTCCAGGTGTAATCGCATTGGGCTTCAGGGAAGTAATGTTACGGTTATTTTATCCGCGGAGAGTCTCTGACAGTCGTACCCGTTAATCCCAAAGACTTTAAACTACCTTTCCATTCTTGTACAGAGAACAAATAGGCAGTAACATTTAGCCCAATGGGATCTTTAAAACGCCATTATATTATAATATCAAATAACGGTGGTTGAATAGTTGGGATCTAACAGCGTTATGATTCACATTCTAAACACCACTTCAATAGGACTATAATATACTACTGTATACATGAAGCTATTCATCAACATTCTCGAATTGCCTAAAAGCATTTGGTTTGATAGTGTTAATTAGTTCACCGATGCCCACGGGTTAACACACTGAAGACACATTGCGGGGATTCACAGCGATTGATTATTGTATCATTTATAATCATGTGTGACTGATACATGAATGGAGATTGATAAGTATGCAAATCATCTTTCTGCAATCTGGAATTTTGGTTTTAGAATCATTTTCTTAAACTGTGACAACATTCCATTGATATTTGCCTTAGTTCATGAAATGAAAGAGTTTTACAACATCTATGTTAATAGTATGCTATCTGTCAGAACCACTCTCCCCACATCCAAATGGCAACTAATAAGACACGCTTGTGTTTAATACATGTAAATCAGAATTATCTCTAATCAAATTAATGGGGAGACATGCTGACCTCATTTGTTGACATATTAAACTAAGTTCATTATTTCTATAGGGTTTTTTTTAAAATCAGCTGGTACTTTTCCCGAAATTTTATTAATTGAGACAGATCTAGCAAAAATCCATTCCCCAAAGTGTACATATAAACTGGAATCTCTCTTGCTATAACGATTTTATAGTTTTTTCTTCTACGCCTGTCGTAAGAAACTGTGTATTATGAATCCATGTTGACGGGCTGGCGGAAGGAGTTCCTGCTGAATAACTTGCTTAAACTTTATCCAATTGTTACCATATAATGCTGATGATAGTGGACATGCGAATTATGCAATCTTCACATTGCTCTTGTTATTTGAATCATTGTTTTAAAGGGATAAATAAAGTTTAAGATAGGGTGCCTTATCATATGTTGTTCACCAACTTGGTACAAAGCGCACCGAAGGGTGTGTTGATAGATCCGCTCTAGCTTTTTGTAACTTGTTCGGAGACATTAACAGGAATTCGACACGAAAACTGAACACATAAGTGGTCAACTGCCTTAAGGCTAATAATATCCCTGGAGAAGTTGTATTGGTCCAGTGGTGAGTGCAATCAGAGATTGGTTCAAACTTTCAAGGCGTTGTCGCATTTATCTCCAGGGAAAAGGCGTCAAGGCTAATTTTATCAGCGGAGAGTCTGTGACAGGCTATACTCATGTTAAATACAATATCTTATTTCACTGTCACCAACAGGGCTGTTTTCCAATTTGTGACCATCCTTAAAAACGGTCATAGAATGATGGGTGCCAGATATCCTCAGGGTGTATTATACCGCGGCAGTCTGGATGGACACAGGTGTTCTTGTATGTGCTGATACCTGTTGATCCCACAGGTAAACACACTGGAGCGGGGATTCACAATGATTGATTGCTGTATGATTTATAATAATGTGTGCTAGGTACATCAATGGAGATTTACAAGTATGGGAAATGACTAGGTGTTCTGGAATCTTTAATTTAGGATCATTTTCTAATAATGCTACACTATTCCATTCATATTTTCCTTAGTTCAGGACATCTCTGTTCATATTATGGTATCTCTCCGGAAGCCGTTAAAATGTGTCACTGTCTACATCCACATGACCAATAATGAGACATTCTGGTGTATTATAGATGTAAATCAGCATTGTCTCGAATCAAATGGAGCCGAAGTCACGCCGAGTCATAAAATGTGCCATAAGTTGACATATTACAATAAATATTTAAAAGATTCTTGACACTTTTCCAACATTTCATTCATTTATACACGCGAGCAGAAATGCTGATAATGAAATCTCTAAATAGCACAAATAAACTGCATCTTGCATTTCTCCATAGCATATACGAAAAATAATTCCAAGAAGTCATGCCTAAAAGTATTTGATTTTGTGGTGTAAGTCAGTCAGTGAATTTGTTAGTTCGACGATAAAATTTTTTTCAAGTAAATAAAATAGGGTTTCAAATTAATTGCTCCCCTATGACAAACCCAACTGTACTCATAAACATAAATCAGGATTAATACATCATTGCTTCTCGACAAGAATCGTTTGAGGGCAGGGAATATAATTAGTTACCTGATTACATGATGTGAAGTAGTACAACTTAATTTATCTGACACCACAAAATACTGTGTTTCCAATTTGTGACCATCCTTTGAAAAATGCTCATAGCGTGATGTGTCTCAGATGACTTGTCAATCGCTTTAGAGCCAGTTATATTCAGGGAGCAGTTGTATTGGTCCAACGGTGAGTGTCATCAGACATTGGTTCTAACAGCAGGAGATTGAGAAAAGCCAAAACAGATACAAAAATAGCAACATTTTCATTGTCCACTTTCTATTGGCGACTAACTATCAAGGCGTAATCGCATTGGTCTTCAGGGTGAAAGCGTTAACGGTGATTTATTCTGGGAAGTGTTTGTGACCGGCTTACTCTTTAGTCCCAAAGACTTTATACTACCTCTCAGGCGTTGTACATAGAGTCGTGTCAGGGCAAGAAATACCTGTTTACATGTACTTGCTGTGAAATAGTATATCTTATTTTATCTGACACCATAGAGGACTGTATTTCTAATTTGTGACCATCCTGACAAAAAAACATATAGAATTTATGTGTGTCAGATATCCTTAGGGTGCATTATACCGCGGGCTATCTGAATGAACACAGGTGCAGCTTGTATGTGCTGATGTCTGTTGATCCCACAGGTAAACAAACAGAAGACTTATCGCGAGGATTCACAGCGATTGATTATTGTATCATTTATAATCGTGTGTGTTAAACACAAAAAAGGGAGATTTATAAGTATGGGAAATCATCATTAGGTATTAGGGAATTTAAGGTCATTGTGCTAAAATTGCTACAATATCACATTCATATTTGGCTTAGTTAAAGAAAACAAAGAGTTTCAGAAAATCTACGGTATGTTAATAGTGTGATATCTCTCCAGAGGCCGTATAAATGTACCACTGTCTCCACATCCAAATGTCAAAGATTGAGACATTTTGGCGTATTGTAGATGTAGATCAGCATCGTCTACAATCCTATTAAGCATAGACATTCTGGCATCACCTGTACCATTGGATGCCATAATAAATCAAATTGATAAAACGTCATTGGCACTTTTACAAGACACAGATAGAAGAAATGCTCATAATCTGTCTAATTTAAATAGTATAAAGTATACAAAGTATATTATATAGCATAGAAATCAACATAAATCTGTCTTATTTTTATGATTTTATCGTATTTTTCATCTGAATCTCGTTGAACACTTGTTTTCATTTATTTAAGAGGGTATATTGTTAGAGAACGCTTTCACTCAAATAACATGGAAATTGGTGTTGATCAATTCGTCCAGGCGTACATACATATTTTGATTTATTGGCGGCTCTATTCTTTAGAATGAAGAGCGCCTTTTGTCCAGGCTTGTAATTTGCTCTAAAATATATCCACATATTCGACACAAAAACTTATCACATAACTTGTTATCAGCCTTTGGGCGAGTAATATCCAGGGAGTAGTTGTATTGGTCCAGTGGCGAGAGCCATCAGAGATTGCGAAAAAGCCTTAACAGAAAAAAAAATAGCAATCTGCCTATTGTCCACTTTCTGTTGATGACAAACTTTCAAGGCGTAATCGCATTGGGCTTCGGGGAAGTATTGTCAAGGGTGATGTTATCCGCGGAGAGTCTGTGACAGGCTTACCCCTTAATCCCAAAGATTTTAAACTACCTCTCCGTCTTTGTACGGAGAACACATCGGCAGTGAGATGTTGTCCTCGAGAACCTTGAACCGCCAGGATATAAAAATACAACACAACAGTGGTTGAAAATCTGTAGTCTAACAGCTTTATGTTTCACATTCTAAATATCACCTCGAAGGGACTACTATACACAGAATTTCAGAAACAGCCGCAATACACGTGAGGGTAAGTCTGCCTTTTCCGTATTATGAGGCCCCTGTTTTATAATATTCTTGCGGTTCGTTTCCTTTGGTGAAAGTTATTTTGATGGTCTTCCCTGTGTGATGTACTTGTATATGAATATTTGGTCCCGATGGATGTTAAGAATTCTCGGTTGCTAGTAAAAAACGTACTACTTAACTATTTTGGCTACATATTGGAATCACGTCATTTCCTGGACGTGTCTCATAGGATTGTATTAGGGAGGACATCTGTTGTCAATTCAAAGGGTGTGTCTATAAAATACAAAATAATTGAATCTTATGAAGCTAAAAGTTTAAATTATTTGACAACCTACCAGTATGTGACTGAATGTGTCTTTGGATAATGTAGACACAAAAGCTCACATTCACTACCAATCCATATTAAATTTTGTTTGCCTCCACACTTATTTTAGCTCGAGTCGCTGGCCAGGCGGGCCACCTATATGCCGTAGGTGAACGGCATTGTGAAACATTTTATATCCAAAATATAGTGGGTAATTATTACTATGCCATTTCATATAGCTTTAGTCCCGTTTAGTTCATCCGCAAGGTAAAATCGATCGAACTAAAGAGGTCAACACAAGTAAATAAATGCTTGATAGACTGTAATGCGATAATATCTCCACAGAGGTTCTTTATTCCACGTGTTTCAATCTTGAATAATTGCGAAACATAACTTTAGACTTTAGTTATTGTGAAATTGATTCTAGGTTAACGCGGTATTCATTCTTAGTTATCGCACAATTCGGTTTCGTTGTTGCAAAATTTTATTTTACTTAATTTTATATTATTTTTTTTTATACAACATTTTATTGAAATTCATTCGGAAGTACACTCACAATGATATTGTCACTGCATACACAGCGAATCAGGATTGATATGTCGTTGACAGTGTAGTGTAGTAAAGTAATACTTAAATCATGCTGTCTCCAAAGAACGTCTAAATTACCGTATAGTATGGAACATTCCATCTGTCAGGTTGCTTTGAGATAAAGAATGAGATTGGTTCAGGGAATAGCTGACATATTTGGCATTCCCACTAAGGACTTTGAACAATCTATAGTTAATGTTAACGTTGGAACCCTTCACTCAACAGGTGTGATATCAGTGTCATGAATAAGGATTGCATGATATAGGATTCTTGGAACAGTTCCTAGATACGACAATCGGTACGATTAAGACTTATATTTATTTATTCACCATAATAAAACAAAAGGCCACAAAATGAATATATTTTTCAAAACCAATCATATAAGATACAGCTCTGTACACCTATAAG
>JAVFBX010189502.1:0-13551 GCA_034783855.1 Mopalia kennerleyi | reverse complement strand
CATTTTCGGGTAAGAGTTTTACATTTAAGGGTGACATCGATTTTACATATAAGGGTAATTTTGTTACAAATAAGGGTGATTTTACATATAAGGGTAATTTTGTTACAAATAAGGGTGATTTTACATATAAGGGTGATTTTACATTTAAGGGTTCTACATCATGTCATAATAGAAATCCATTGCACCGTAACGTCAACTAATAGACGGTTAACTTAACAGAGCTTTGGGTAACCGATCCATGGACTTTAGTCTGCGATAAAACTATTATTATATTTAACGAAGTGCTTGATGGTATTTGGCTTATATGACGATGGAGTGTCAACGGCTCACGCTGTATTCCTAATGTTAGGTGGAAAGACCGATCGAAATTCTCGCGACTGCCGGATTAACCGCGCGTGACTAAGCGGTATATCAAAGGAAGATCAGTGAGCCTACACACTAAGCATTGCAGGTCACGTGTCCTGCTGATTATGCAAACACACAAATCATATACACAATAATATCGAAAAGTATCAAAGCCAGCGCACGTGTCTTTGTGGAGGACATATACAACTAGTTTTCGTTAACGCGGTCATGCGGGTGTACCCTTTTCCTGTCCGAGATAACTAACATTGGTAATCCTATTGCTAATGGATATATTGCTTAAGCCAAAATACTACACCAAGAATATTGGGAAATAACCATTTAGTGATGAGCCAAATCATCGATTGTTTGTTTGTCTGTTTGATTGTGGTTAAACGTCGTACTCAAGGGTATTTCACTTATATGACGACGGATTGTCCACTAACTGTTTCTTGCCCTAGTATGGGGAAAAACCGGGAGGAAACCTCGTAAAAACCACCCTTGCGATTGCCGGAGCCACATCTTGTGTCAAATCATCGAACACACCCAAGGAACAATAGTGTCAGTGTTGAAAATAATAATCATTGAAAACCTAGATCAACAGCTGTTATTGGCATAAATATGAAAGAATAAAAGTCGGAAATATCAATAAGAAATGACATAAATTAAATGACTGGTGTTTGTCGCAAAACGTATCCATTTTTATTTTTTAGAAGGGGATGGAGGGTCTTTTTTTTGGCAGGGGGAGGATTGTTTTTGCTGAAGGAACAATACTTGTCAGAGTAACTAACGATTATTTACAGATTAAGATGTACTTTACTCCGTGTACAATAATGTTTCTGTAAAATGTGATGTACATTATATTGTAACACAGACATGTAATAACCTGTCTGTTAGTCTGCTGGAAAACTAATCACCTAACTCAAGTGGCCATGTGACTTGAAAATTGATTGTCGTCAGCCAGATGACGGTCGGTTATTTAAATACTTAAGCGTAAGCTCATCTGGTCAAATTTTATTTAATGTATAATTTACAGCATATTTTAGAACAAAACCCAGCGTGTTAATAGCTGTGTAATGTGATATGTTAGGACTTAGAGAAAAAACCTTTGTGAATTATGGAAAACCAATACGTCAGAGCAATCTATGCTTAAATATGAGATTAACTTTAAGCATTTTATTACGCTTTCGTATAGCCATCCTTTCAATTAATTAACAGGTATATACGAACCACCTGGGAACATAGGGCACAAATAAATCAAATTCGTGATGTTTTTTTTTTTGTTGGCGGATGTGTTTGTTTGTTTCTTGTATTGGGCTTTAAAGTCAGGGTACCAATGGTATTTCAATTATGACGACGGATTGTCCACTTCACATTCTTTGCTTAAATATGGTGAAAAATCGGTAAGAAACCTCGTCAAAAAAAACACCCCCGCGATTGCTGGAGCCACATCGTTTGACACACTTATATCTAATTGTCAACAGGCTTTCTCAAACCTGTGGACGGCACATCGAAGTAGGGTTGGTAAGTACACAGGCGAACCATTAAATCACGTCGACGGGCTATAGTTTATTGAAGGAAAACATAAATCTGTTGCTTTTATCCGGTGGCTCCGGCAATCGCGGGGGTGATTTTTGCGAGGTTTTCTCCCAGTTTTCCAGCACAATTAGGCTATTAACATAAGTGAAAGACCCTTGAGTACGACGTTAAATCCAAATCAAACTAACAATTTGAAACCGTCATAGAAGTCAAAAATATTAGTGAACACAGAAAAGAACATCAAGCAAACAAATATCCATATTTACTTTGGAATGGACAAACCAGGCCCTTGCTAATTGTGATATATCACTAAAATGTCCATTGTGTTAGGTAGTTGTAGTAGAGTAAAATAATACATCAATTCCGTTGATTACGGGTGTGAATATACCACAGGAATATCTGACAACCCTTCGATTTTTCTGTAATTGAAAAATAATTTGCAAATCACTGGAACAAACTGGCTTGCAATGACAATCCCATTCTTGTTTGACAGACATTTGCTGACTATTTCCTGCTTATTGAATAAAGCAAACGTATATATATGGTAATCTTGTTTCAAATTTTTTTTATCCGTTCCTAATCACGTTTATAACGATTTTATCAAGCATACCGTTTTATGCATATTTTGTCATGGCACACTACGACGAAGCGTTACTTCAGCAAAAATGTCATTGCATTACAATACACATTGTTGCGTGCAATAGGTAAGTCCCTACGACCGCAACCTACATGAAAAACTAAACTAAAAAGGCTCAAGTAAATTATAATAAGTCCGTGAATTTTTAAGATAATTAAACAATTGTGATACCATTTTAAAGTTTAAATATTCTGCTTTCCAATGGTGTATTCCAATTTAATTTTTTTTAATTTTGCGACATGCGACCAATTTTGTGGTGTCGGGTCACATATACTAAAGATATACATGTATTTTTCAGATTATCCCGAACAAGATTTAAACAGCATTTACTTAAAGCCAGCTGATATTGAACATGCTCTCTCTACAAGAATGTTTAGAGAGATAATCGTGTTTTGGTGGTCAAGGGATTCCACTCTTACTATACTGCCACCATCTTGGCCACTTGGCAATACGATGCAGATGAACGTGGTTTATTAAAAGATTTAGGCCATAATAGATGTGGAATTTGAGCAAAACATATATCTTGACGTAGCCGAGATTGTCTCTTAAAGTTATGTAAAATTAATAGGGACCCAATGTGGTGTTTCCACATATGTTCACGTTTATTTTATTTATCAACACAAACAAAAGCAATGGATGAATTTGACCATCTATGCCATTTTTGTGCTCAACGTATCAGCAGATGATCTGATCCAAACGCTACAATATATCTAAACAAATAAATAGTCAGATATGTATATCCCCGATGTTGGCAGCATTTTTTCGTTGTAAAAAATAAAATATTTTCAGTACAAAAAATGATCATTATATTTTAAGGTAGCGGATACAACTTCCTGTAAAACTGCCCTCTAACGGCAAGCACGGCAGTCTAACCGTCAAACACACAGATTTTAATGGATTAGCATTAAGCAGAGACCTAAACTGTCGTTGTTTAGATGGCTACATTGACCTTCGGGCACTGGGTCAGCTCCGTTCGCTCTTCTTCGGATAGCGACCTGTCGCTTATCTCGAACAGAAAACAACATTATCTCCAAATAACAAGCGTCCGATGTATTTCACTACTGCTAAATGGGACAATTTCCGGCATTCTAAAGAAGACGTCGGTGGACAAGAAACTAACCGTTTCTCGGCACTCTGCAATGCACGAAGCTGGTTAGAGTGGCACTTGAGTGCTGCTAAGAGAGACACGGAGTTGTCAGTTATTTTAAAACCTGGTGAGTGATTTCACTAGTCGTCTACTTTGTTTAAGATAAACTATAAACCAACGTCAAAAGTAGTTCACACGGGAATTTGAGGTACGTTCCGGATTTCCATATCCTATAGTTGTATTTTTAAGAGGACCACGAGGGCATCTAAGGGTTCCGCGAAAGGATTTAGACTATTTCAAGCTTTGCATTTGGTTTTTCGTGATCAATCAAAATAAGTCGCGGTCTTTCATGGTCACCAAAAAGTAAAGGTATTTCATGATCATTCAAATTACTGTCGATGCTTTCGTGATCGCCCAAAATAATATCAGAGTCGGAGTCGTTTTAGGCTTACACCAGGGTCGCACTTTTATATTGTAGATGTGTTGGTAATCATGGAGATAGATGGAGAAAACATGACACTTTCTCATATTTTTACAACTCAACTAGTAGTTTACTTCTGGCAAAGAATTTGATGTGATGTCTTTTCTCAAATTGGAGATTTGACTTATATGACAGATTATGCAATTTAATGTTCATCCAGTGCCCAGGAAAAACAACAACAAACTGCTCTGAAATCAACTTGTTAACATGCAGTTTCTTTTATCGCCTGTTAAGCTATTGGTTATCATTTTGCGTTTTTATTTTAGGTTTAGGTGAATTATTGTCGGGATTTCCTGTATGTACTTGTTTGAATATGCTCTATTCGACACCGAGGAGACCAAAGGGATTCGTCAATCAAGTACAAGTTTCTGTGAAGTTCAAAATAAGCTCACTAGCATCTGCCAGGCGAATCAATAAGATCACATCCTTTGTTTCGCAAAGTTATTAAAGACATGAGAGGGGTCGAATTCCCATGATATGGGGCACAAAGCCATGATTTGTTGTGTCCCTTGCAATCGCTCAAGAGATCGTGCTGCGGAGCAACAGAGCCTTAGTTTATCGTCAGTAGGAATTGGTTTGGATATGATTCGATCCAATTATTGTCTATTTTGTAAATGATCATATTTATTGACGACCATCATTGGGCACGTTAACATATTTCTGCCCTTTAGATCCTGGACAGTGGTAATCTGATCAGCTCAACTACATAGGTTGTCTGTACTTATTGGAGGTTTGTCTGCTGAGACGTGAGCTGACTCACTTATCCCACCTCTGACACCAATTGATCACAAAATCAATGACCGCCAACAACAAGTCCATATTACATATCAATAGGTACACGACGTGCATGCCTGTCACTTTATCCAGAACAAATGACCTGAAGTCGATCTTGTATTACAAATAAGAGGCTGGCAACTGTAAAACGCATTTTAAACATTTGAGGTGAGTAAAAAAAAATCCGGAGTATTAATATCGCATAAGCACATTTTATATAAAAACAACTAACATGGGTTCCGGTAAAATATTTCTTTCAGTAAGACAACACTCTTTTTAAAAACAGTCTCGATAAGAAATTAATACACATTATCCTTATAGTACTCCAGTGAAAAGTAATCAAATCAAATTCTAGTCATGAGACAGGTGAACCGGTCAAAATACAGGTAACCGACCAAGAAGCAAGTAAACCGGTCTTATCACAGATATTCACCTGAATGTGAATAAAAATAAAAAAGTGTAAAACATAAATCTAATGACACAATTTACTGAAACTTAAATACAACATATGAACGACAAGTGTGATATATTGTAGCAAATTCAACAGCTTTGTCTACCTATGTTTACCTAAAATATGTCGTTGGTAGTTACGGTAAATCACGCTTCCGATATTGCATAATACAAATCAGCCTATCAAATGTAGTGTACTTGAATTTACATATTTTACTATCCTTAAATAAATGTAGTTCACGGTCAGTGCAGTGAACATAATCACGTGTGTACGGGTGTCGAGGATTTGTCGCTATAGCGAAGGCCTTGACGATGAAGTTGCCACTTCACATTAAATTAAAGACTACATTGTATCATATGATTGAGGTATGCACCAAACATATGATCTCCTCGGAAGCACTGAGAGGAAAAACTGTGGATGCCCAGTAAACGCAAATGGGATATTGTTAGCGACGCCAGCCCTTCGTTAACTTTGGCACGGCACAATACGACAAAAGAACATTGATCGGCCTGCGTTATCAACAGATAAATGCATGGGTTCTACATTGGTTTGATGGCATATTCGGAAAGAATAACATTTTTAATGTTTTTATAAACCCGGTTTATATCTCTTTCTTATACACACAACTCCCACGCAGTGACATTTAAAATCGCGTGATGTTCAATTCATAACTTCCTTTCCACACAAATTCTGTCCCTAGTATAATGTCATAGCTTTTGAGTTGCTTTCACGCGGCATCACAATATTTTGAGTTTTCTGCAAGATTCAATTAATTCACACAGCACCAGTCACAATCAATCAACCAATTTATAAATCTTCTCTCAACATAACAGGCAATGTGTGGGTTTCGGGTAATTCTGTTACTTTTTTGCAGTTTCGGTGAATTGAAAAATATTTGTCTCAATATGGGATACGACAAGGCATTGTGACCTGAAACAAATTCTCGATTGTGTTGAACCGAAAGAATTACACATCATTCAGCAAAAACCAGCTTTGCCCTGAATGTGAGACTTTGTGAATTGAGATCCAATTGGCGGGATGGTATGTTCAGCTACATACGTGGACAAACTTAATGATCATAGACAAACGACAATATGTTTAAAACCGTTGTTTATTTTTCGGAGAAAATCAAGTCGAAATTTCCCATTAGTGCTAAATTGCAGCACGAATCCAGCTATCCTGTATTTGTTTGGTGGCAATGGAATAGGACTGTCTTTCGGCCATTGGCCGAACACGCTGTCATATAAGTGAAATAACTTTAAGTACGACGTAAAACGCCAATATGATAACAGTATACCCTAGAACATAGTACAGAATATTATTTTTTGTGTTTATTTTGATGTCCTTTTGGTGTATTCAACATAAACCATTTGTACAAAATACTCCAGACAGCACTGGGTAGGCGGGTCTGTGTTAACGATTTTCGCCGCGAATTGCTGGAATATCGCATCAGTATGTGGCTTATTAAGGCCCTGATTCTGATATGGACCAATGTTCAGTACTTCTTCATTTATATTCCATAATAGTCCGATTCAGTATCATGAATGTTAAAAATGTCGATGACAATGTTCTCACTTATCACGAAATTAAACTCTATTATATCTGATAAAGAGGGCACAGGCCGTTGCTCTGTGGCTACCGTACCCGACCATTCATCCTCAGTTGATATATTTCTGACAGGTTCGTGTCCTTCTAGGGGAACCCCAGCTGTCGCGCGGGTTGTTTTTAAAGAGTTTTCATCACAGAAAGTCATATGAAGAACACCGGATGCTAAGCTAATGGCGAAATAAATATATACTTCTATATATTGTGAAATAACTGTCTAACCAAACATAACTTGATACCTTCATTAGATACAATTGGTCAGTAAAACAATGGCAACTCAAATCGCTTTATTTGTGCCACCCACACTTGTGTGCTGATATTGTCACTCTGGGGGGTATTTCCGCAATTCCTGCTTCGGATATGAAGGTGTCATCAGAAAATAATTTTAACCCTAAGTACATTATTTGTACATAACTGACCACCATGCGTCGTCTTGTACCACGGAGAATGGGACCTTCCTGCCTCCTAATGAAGCAATCTGGGGAGCGGATGTTATCAATTTTGAGGATTTGAAATGAATGAAATTGTCCGAATGTCATATGATTCAGATCAATACTGTGCCGGAAATGGGTTGACATTGGTGGCTATTTATCATCATCGGATTTTGATTTAGGAAAAACAAATCGGCTTTAAAAGTAATGTTCTCATCCTGGAGATTTGAATTGATCAACATTGCAAAAACGCCCTAGCAATGGACATTTTTTGTATATATTTATACATCTATATCACGACTGGGTCATGCTTGGACAAAATGGACCAAAGCCTTGTAAGATCACTTAAGTCTTCCTCAGAACCGATCACAACTCCCGGTCTTTTACCCGGCTTAGATTTGGACAGTTTTGAAAACTATTATTGGTAACTCTTGGTATTGCCTAAAATATGCTTTAGAAAACCAACAAAAACTTTGCATAATAAAATAATTCGTTTGTGCGTGACTTTATCTGCGATTTCAATAAAGTGCTACATGCGACATGCCGCAGAACAGCGTAATACAGTTATCTCGGTATACTAAATTAGAACTATATAAAATGCACCAATCTACCGATACTGTCTGAAAGCGGAATTGTATTCTTAATTTAACTGATTTTTAATAAATGGATTATGTAAAGTTGTTTTCAAACAATATTATTCTCTGTAATATCTTTACATCCTGTTTGTTTTTTTTACATATACGCATATCCTTATGCTGTGGGTTTTCATAATGTATTTTTTTTATTTATCAGTAGGTATTGACCAATCATTATTCCTGATACGTGTTTGAATTAATTAAATGCAATGCTAGTTTTGTTTGATTTTATTGAACATTTATTTGAATTTGTTAATAATCTAAAGAGGCAAGCAATATGCAGTATGGAGAAGACAACAAGGCATTATGTTATGAGTTATGGCTGTAACCAGAAGAAAAAGAAGAAAACACACTCCGGGAGACCGTCTCAGGAAACCGCTGTGTCCGCTTTATATACTCGGACCCACTATGTTTAGGTTCAATTCTGTTTTAAGCAACACGACAGCATTTTACAGAGGGTACTCAGGGGTCATTTTAACGACCAGATGGATTGTTCATATCCAGTCTCAGTTTATGGCGAAGTTTCCTGTCAATTTCCGGAACAAGGTAGATTTTCTCCGGTCAATTTTGGAGTTAATGTCTGTCTGATCCAATAGTGTTCAGTAAGGCGTGAGGCGAGATGTTAACACGAAGATAATTAATGTTAGTAGTCTGAATAAAACAACACCATGATAATTTATACATAAAACTCTTGCAAAGTTATTGGGCTGTTATTATAACTGCTATTTATTTTCTACGATAACATAATGGATCTATACATGTGCTTAGTTCTATCGTTCCCAAGCCAAAGGCAATAGGCTTTATTTTATTGAATGGAAATTGAAAAATTTATGGACGAATCATGTTCGTTTGATAAACTTCGTACTTTATAATAGTTTGTCTTTGCTTAAGCGAGCCCAGGGACGACATTTAAACCAGCACTGGCACATCCGTTTGGAAACTCCTTGTTTTGGATTTCAACTGTTGAAAGCTAAAGCAGATACCACTACTACCACACAAAAGACTCAATTTGAAAGACGAAAAGAGATTAAACTTATGTTTAGAAAGCAAAACCAACGAATTGTCAAATTTGAACGTAATTTGTTCCAAGCAACAATAACTGCTTTGTTGATACCATTTTTAATTGTTTGACGCAAAGGTATTGATAACGGATTGAAATAATGTTAACTTAGAGAAAAAAAATAAAGTGCGCTAAAACAGGACTTCATCTGTTTGGATTACTTTTGATTTGATTGTTTGATTTGATATTTATTCATCATAATATATATATAATGCGTTAAAAGAACAATTTAGTAAACACATGTAGCATGGCAGGAATAAAACCCCAAGGAGGGCTTGTTCTATCCCAAATATGTACAATTTGTTCAGTTGAAAACATAACTAGGTTAACCATTGAAACTTTTTTTAGGCTGTTAAATATATGGTAGCTAGTATTTATTAATGGAAATTTTTAATAAAATGAGAATAGGCCGGGATGAATATGGAGTTATCACAGTGAGATGGATTGAAGTAAGTATAATTTTACTTTTGATTTGAACAGTGATGTTGATTCAATGATTCGAATATGAATGGGTAATTTGTGCCATTCCCTGGGATCGACTGACTTGTATAAATGATATGAATCTACTGACCAGTTTGACTCTCCCTTAAAGAACTTTTCAACCCCATAGCTGTCAGCCGCTGACAGATTTTGTCATTTGTGAAATATGATTTGTTTTAAAATGGAATGAAGACAGTATTGCAATTATTACGGAAGACTAATAACACTTAGAGCAGAGGTTACTCTCTGTGAACTATCAAATAACAGTGTTTTCGTTATTTTGAGATAACACTTTCTTACTACGAACAGATTCTAGATCAGAGACAATTTTCTGAACTAGAATCTGTTCAAACTAAGAAAGTGCTATTCGAAAAGCGAAACACTGTTAATAATCACTTATTAGAAGGCACAAAATTAAATTTATATATCACATAAATTAATATTTATACTTCAGACAATTGCCCAGGTAGTATTCTCTTCGTCGGTAAAGCTGTCGGTATAATCGTGTAAGCATTATTTTACTTTACTCAGTAGTGAAAGCTGAATAACATTTCAAACAGTAAGTTCATCTCACCTGCTCCTTAACATGATAGAGTCAAGTAGAAAGGAGATTAAGGAAGCAATATTGACAGGTGAAATATCAGATTATGGAAACACCGTCCTGCTGATCTGGCTTACTGTTTGGTACAGGACAGACTCTGCAATAGCTCCGACTGAATCTCGGTCAATCTGATTACGCTTTAAACGTATCGTATCATATTTCAGTGATAACCTGATGAAAACAACAGGATGAAAAGAAATTATGGTAAATTCCATGGTTACATTCTTCAATAGACTATGACTAAGGACCGTGTAATTGAAGTACCCGCACAACACAAAATATATGATTGTGCATTGATGTATAACATTTTACGTTGTGATGTTTTGCTGTTCGGAAGTGCATCGCAGTTATTAACTTAAAATACCGTTAACCGCGGCCAAAAACCTCAATCAGTCAGTCAATCTGTTGGAGTTCAGAAAAGGAAAGCAACCTTTTTTGTGCAATATATCTCAATTATATTTTTGATATTTTATTCGGATAAAAATGCACCCCAGTAGATGTGAATAAATTTAATAAAAAGTAATGTGCTTTGTGCAATTTCTTTTATATATCACAGAGTTGGGAAGGAGCTTGCTGTAACCCTGATGCTGTCAGAGCTGAGGGGGCAACGTGAATCCGCTTTGTTTTAATGTCTTTGTATTTGTTCTGTCTTGTCTTTTCCCAGTGTTGCCGATGATTGTTTCCTTCACCCATTGGGCTGGCAAGCCGTCATGTGAGTGAATTAAGTCGTGAAACCCCAATCAAACAAACAATCTTCTATAGACCATATTGAGTCAAATTTGTGTCTCTTTCGTTAGTGTTAATTATGCCCATGGGATGAGTGTTGTGGCAGTTAGCGGTTATCTTAAACGCCTCTTACCAAAAATCTTCCTAGAAAAATTAATTCTACGGCAAGTAAATATCACGTTTAAGTTTAAAGTCATTTTGTTTAATTAAAGCAATGTTTAAAAAAAAACACCTATATATTTGTTCTAGGTATAGGCTCTAATAGAACACAATAATAAAGTTGTAGGGACTATACGAAGCTTCAGGCATAACGTCGAATGTCTTTTTCATGTTCAAGATAACTACACTGGTAACCTTATTGCTAATGGATATACTGCTTAAGATAAAATACTAAACCAAGCATATAACTGTGAAATAACTATCTCGTGATGAGCCCAATCATGAAACATAACCAAGGAACAATCGTGTCAGCGTTGACAATAATACTCACTGAAAACCTCAATATCAACAGTTGTTGTTGGTATACATGTACAAAGATAAAAGTCGGAAATATCAATAAGAAATATGACATAGATTAACTGCCTGGTGTTTGCCGCAAAACGTATTCATATTTTATTATTTTTTTCAATTTTTATTTTTTGCAGGGGGATTTTCTTTTTTGGGGTCGGGGTGCGGATTGTTTTTGCTGCAGGAACAATACTTGTCAGAGTAACTAATAAACGATTGTTTACAGATTATGATCTACATTATTCCGCGTACAATACAATTCCAGTAAAATGTGATATACATAGAAACGTAATAACCACTAGCACAATTATGAAATATGAATAATCATTTGAAAAATAATCATGTAACTTCAATGGCTGTGACTTGAAAATAGATTGTCGTCAGCCAGATGACGGTCGGTTGTTTAAATACTTTAGGTGTAAGCTCATCTGGACAAAGCTTGTGTTATGTATAATTTACAGCATATTTTATAACAAATCCTAGCGTGTTAATAGTTTTGTCATGTGATATGTAAGGACGAAGGAACAATCGTTTGAGAATTATGGAAAACCGATACTTCAAAGCAATCTTGGCTTAAATAAGAGATTAACTTAATGCGTTTTATTACGCTTTCGTACAACCATCCTTTCAATTAATTAACATGTGTATACGAACCACCTGGGAACATATGGCACAAATAAGTCAAATTCGTGATGTTTATTTTTGTTGGCGGATTGGTTTGTTTGTTTGTCTTATTGGGCTTTAACGTCAAGGTATCAACGGTATTTCAGTTATGACGACGGATTGTCCACTTCACATTCTTTCGATAGAAAATCGGTATGAACCCTTGTAAAAGAAAAAAATACCCCCGCGATTGCCTCAATGAGGCAATAAACAGTGTGATCCGTAGTCATATAAGTAAAAAATCCTTGAATACGACTTTAAACCCCAACAAGAGCAACAATTTGAAAACCGTCATCGAGCTAAAAAATTAGTGACCACAGGATAGAACATCAAGCAAACCAATATCCATATTAACTTCGGAATTGGCAAACCAGACTGCTGCTTATTGTGATATATCACTAAAATGTTTAAGTTGTAGTGGAGTAAAATAATACATTAATTCCGTTGATTCAGGTGTGAATATACCACAGGAATATCTGTAATTTTTCCTTAATTGAAAAATAATTCGCAATTCACTTGAAAAAACTGGCTTGCAATGACAATCCCATTCTTGTTTGACAGACAGTTGCTGACTATTTCCTGTTTATTGAATAAAGCAAACGTATATGTATGGTAATCTGTTCCAAAATTTCTTTATCCGTTCCTAATCATGTTGATAAATATTTCAACACGCATATATCTTTATACATTTTTTGTCATGGCACACTACGATGAAGCGTTACTCCAGCAAATAAGTCATCCCATTCCATTGTTGCGGGCAATAGGTAAGTCCCCTACGACCACAACCTACATGGAAAACTAAAAATGCTCAAGTAAAGTATAATAATACGCGTATACCTTTTTATGCATATTTTGTCATGGCACACTACGACGAAGCGTTACTTCAGCAAATATGTCATCGCATTACAATACACAATGTTGCGTGCAAAATGCGACTCATTTCGTGGAGTCATCCAAAAAAGCAATGGATGAATTTGACCATCTATGCCATTTTTGTGCTCAACGTATCGGCAGACACAACGTATCAGCAGATGATCTTATCCAAACGCTACAATATATCTAAACAAATAAATATTCAGATATGTCCCCGATGTTGTGAGAACATCGAGAATTTTCATTGTTAAAAATAAAATATTTTCAGTACAAAATTTTCGTTGTAAAAAATAAAATATTTTCAGTACAAAAAAATGAACACTATATTTTAGGTAGCGGATACAACTTCCTGTAAAACTGCCCTATAACGGCAAGCACGGCAGTCTAACCGTCAAACACACAGATTTTAATGGATTAGCATTGAGCAGAGACCTAAACTGTCGTTGTTTTGATGACTACATTGACCTTCGGGCACTGGGTCAGCTCCGTTCGCTCTTCTTCGCATAGCGACCTGTCGTTAATCTGGAACAGAAAACGAGATTATCGGCAAATAACCAGCGTCCAATGTATTTCACTGCTGGTGAATGGGACAATTTCCGGCATACTAAAGAATACGTCGGCGGACAAGAAACTAACCGTTTCTCGGCACTCTGCAAATG
>JAVFBX010189491.1:0-13551 GCA_034783855.1 Mopalia kennerleyi | reverse complement strand
CAATAATAATGTCACTAATTTTGTACTTCTTACTCTATAATCAAAGACAACTCTTATCTAGTTGTTTTTCAGAATGCTTTTTTTCTGGGGTTTTTTGGGTGGCAAATCTGGCGGCACCGCGGCAGTCTCACTCAATAAAACGGACTTTAAATCTTCCACTAAACTTCCGTTTCCTAATAAACATCCGGTTTACGTGGGGAACATTTTAATTTGATAATGCTTGTTTTCGGCACAAAATCAAAGCCAATCAAAAATGCGGAAAAACATTTTCTGTAAGCCTACCCCGATATGCTGTTAAAGTTATCCATACACATTTTCAAAATTTGGAGCATATTGCGCTTTATACCAACTGAACAATATTAATATTAAACTCTGGATTAAAATGTAAATTTATGAAGGAATATGTTTGAAAGTCGGTGAAGGATCAGAATGCCGACCATGACTTCCAAGGGTCTTCGCATTATGATTGTGTTGTGTTACTGTTAACTATTTGAATACAACATCATCATGAAATATTCACGAATACAGCATCAGTCAAACTAAATCAGCCAATCCATCAAAGCGAATTTTAGTCATATTATCACCTGTCACCGTAGATTGATTGATTGATTAATTGATTGATTGATTGAGTATTGCTTAACGCCACATTCATCGGTATGTTAGCTACGCTTTGGCGAGAACACTACGTCAATTTTTATTTCTTTATTTATTTTTGTTTAAAAATCTACGATTCATCGCTGTAGAAAGTGTAGTCATGCTGATCTGTTCTGAGCACTGCAAGGTCAATAGTTTTTTCAACAGAGCAAACACGTCAGATTTTATGGTTGTGTTAAGTGTGGATTCTTACTGTAAAAGATGCCGCCATGTATGTGGAATAGGCGCGACCCCGGTGGTAAACACTACTCAATCTCTCAATCAGTGGAAACATGAAAGTAAAGTTTTTATTTTTGTCTTGTTGACAGGTTTTTGGTGGGGCCTCGTAATTGGACTTATGATTAACTCGACGTCTTTATTCGTTATTATTTATAAAATAGACTGGAATCTGGAGTCGGATAAGGTAAGCCGGTTTATTCTGGTGACAGTGAGTATAGTACTGAATCCAGGTAGTGCCGTGTCGATCTCCTCTACCTGGTACCGGTTGAGTGGTGAGGTGTATTATATAACCAATATGAACATTTAAGCTTAGGGACCAGGGCCGAGTTCACGAAGCAGTCTCTGTTTGTTGGGGTTTAACCCCGTACTTATTTCACTCACATGATGTGCCAGCCCAATTGGTGAAAGGGACAAATGAAAACAGGAAAGGACAAACACAAAACAAGCACAGGACGCAATACATCGACATCACAAACAGATCTGCTTCATGTTGCCCCTTAGCTCCGAGAGTACCAGGTCAACAGGAAGCTACCTCTCAACCGTCCGTTAGCTGCTGTGCATTCCCAAAAGTGGGATGGGAAAGTTGGGTCACACACTCCAAATGATTCTAAAACAATGTATAGTAGCGATTCAACACCGAGGCATTAGAGGGAGATATCTACATACAAACAATATGTTGCATCACCGAGATTCAATCTGATTCGGTCAGCAATCAGAAAGCCATCCCTTGACAAAGACGTCAGTTGATAATGTCAACTTATATGGCCCGGCAATAACTTACGATCAAATTCTCGATAAAACGGAGAATGAATTGATCTCTCATTTAGAATCTCTCTCAATGAATTGATCTCTATTTTATTGTTTCACGTGACGCCTTCGTTACATGGAATAAATGATCACGTGTGACTTCTCACAGAAAATGTCGCAAAGTAAAATGTCAAAACATAATTCCTTTGCTTTCTTCGTTAAAATAATGGGTATTATTAACACAAATTAACACTATTTCGTTTTATAACATAAAAAAATGAATTGAAAATGAAAATTTTAATGGTTGTCATTTCTTGTTTCTGGTAGTCAAATTTTATTTCCTGCGTCAACTGATTATGCCACTCCTATAAAACCAAACATTTACGTCTAGGAATTTAAATGAAGCCAAGCTATTTATCAAGTAGATTTGATTTTATTGCAGGCTCAAATAAGAGCTAAAGTGACCGCTTCCTTGAGTCGACAGATCTCCACAGTAGATGAAACTAATATTGATTTGATTCAAGACAAACCCGATAATGGTAAGTATCTGTTGAGCTGTAAGTTTCATTTTGAAATAAATAAAGATTTAATATATTTAACCAATCAACCAATCAATCAATCAACCAATCAATCAATCAATCAATCAATCAATCAATCAATCAATCAATCAATCAATCAATCAATCAATCAATCAATCAATCAACCAATTAATCAATCAACCAATCAACCAATCAACCAATTAATCAATCCACCAACCAACCAACCAACCAACCAGCCAACCAATTACCAATCAATCAATCAATTAATCGATCGGTCGATCGATTGATCGATCGATCTTAATTAATAGTTGACTGTACCTTGTGGTAACTGTGTTGAATTCTAATTCATTGGAGGCATCTTGTGTATACGTCTCACTCCAGCAGAAGTCTTTCTGTACGTGTTGTGCCTATTGTCTTCTCACTGAAGCTCCCAAGCTTTCTTGTCTATATTTACCATCCAAGATCACGACGACTTTCATTCCAGAAAAATCTCTTGCTGTTTTTTTCAGTCTTCCAGGGATACCAGAATAATACACTCAAATGCCGTATTTGTTCGATAGGGCACTCAGAAGCTATCCATTGAAATCTTCAACAACCTCCAACTGGTCCCGTATTTGAACTTTAGGGCTTTGGGCATCGCACTTTGGCCATTCTTTAATAGCGATGAATCATTCTGTCTTTTGTCGAAATTTTTCCTCTAACGAGTTTTGGATTATTTCGGCCACTGGCTAGCTATAAAATTGAGAATTAACAGTGGATTTTCGCCTTACGTTTCTTAGTCATCGGCTGGGAAAATAAGGACAAACTTGCCTGCAGCAGGACCAGGTGAAAGTTTTATCTTAAATCTATAAAATCATTGTATCAAGTATATTTAAAAGTCATCTTTCAGATTTTTGTTGCAAAACTTTGTCAAAGTTAATGCCGGGTTCCTGTGCTCATTGGACTCTGACATGGGTTGGTCAATAAAAAACGCCAAACAAGGATATGGGCAGGTCATTTTTAAGGCACTTGATTAACATTTCTGAGAAGTACAGACACAATTTTAATTTACTTTTTGTTTCAGTTTTGAACTTACATTTCTGGGTAGTGAACTATATATGGGGCAATGACGTGTACATGTAGATTGTATGTGGCAAAATTTATGGCTGACGTGGAATCTATATTTAGGTTAGTATTGAGTTGAATATTGAATGTTTCATAGATTATTTAACCTCATTGAAAGTAACCGTAACATGTACTTGTTTGTGTAGATAAGATATTTGATAAATAACTATACAGTGTACGTCTACTGAGAAGTGACACACTTATTATATTTGACTGGACCTATTTGACTTCATTTTTTGTGAAGGCCTTTTAGTGTCGCTTAAATACAGGATTGTTGAACATCAGAGTGTATGTGGCTCCCTGACAGCAGGAAGTCTTTGGACTACAGGTGTCATATACAGTGTATTAATAGAATACATAGCTCATCTTAAATAGTAAGGTAAGATTCAATACTGAAAGTGAGAGATGTTAATATCGGCTGATGACCAGGGATTACCCATCAAATTGTATTAATAACTGCATGATCAGAATTTTGAACTTTTCTATGGTAAACAAGAATACCTGATCAAATTCACAGCTACTTTTGAAAATAACCGGTCTAAAACGTTTTTCTCTTTTTGTCAAACTTTGCTTTTTTTCCGACTACATGAACTGCAATTTTAACGAGTAAAATCTGAGAACTAGCTGCCAAATATGAGAACTGTCTGCCAAATATGAGAACTGGCAGATAAATCTGAGAACTGGCAGCCAAATCTGAGAACTGGCAGCCAAATCTGAGAACTGGCAGCCAAATCTGAGAACTGGCAGCCAAATATGAGAACTGGCTGCCAAAAGTGAGAACTGGCTTCTGAACCCCTTTAGAATACCTGTAAAGTTTTTGGTCTGTTGTGGTCATTTGTGGTGTGGTAATGAATAATCCTAATTGTCTTATAACAAAGAATTATGTTTCAATTAATAGATAGCACGCCAATTAAAATCTTCCTGCCAAAGGTTGTGACATACATATACATGTGGGCTGAGTGCATAAGATTTTCACCATTTTAAATCGATTTTTAACTCTAAATTCAACATTTAAAAACAGAAATAACATTTCAACTGTTGGAACATGTTTAATCAACATCCGACAATCCGCTCATTAACATATATCGCACAAGTCTCGATGTTATACATATGAGAAACGGCTATTTTCCATTTATTTTGTCTTTTTTTCCTGTTTCGAACATCTCGATTGTCAAAGCATTATAAAATAAGAGTTCCTGAACCCATACACTATACCTGTCAATTTTCAACACTTATTAATTACCATCAATCAAACTGAGGAGAAGTTTCCTGTATGTGAATGCAAGTGTCTGGTCAAAGCATGGGACAGCACACCCATCAGATGGAGGGTTCCAGCCAGAGGAACAGTCAGATGGAGGGTTCCAGGCGGAGGAACAGCAGACCAGAGAACCGTCAGATAGAGGGTTCCAGCCAGAGAAGCAGCAAATCAGAGACCCGTCAGATGTAGGGTTCAGATGGAGGGTTCCAGGCAGAGGAACAGCAGACCAGAGACCCGTCAGATAGAGGGTCCCAGCCAGAGGAACAGCAAATCAGAGACCCGTAAGATGGAGGGTTCCAGATAGAGGAACAGCAAACCAGAGACCGGTCAGATGGAGGGTTTCCAGATAGAGGAACAGCAAACCAGAGACCCATCAGATGGAGGGTTCCAGGCAAAAGAACAGCAAACCAGAGACCGGTCAGATGGAGGGTTTCCAGACAGAGGAACAACAAACCAGAGACCCATCAGTAGAGGGTTCCCGGCAGAGGAACAACAAACCAGATACCCATCAGATGGAGGGTTCCAACCAGAGGAACAGCAACTCAGAGACCCATCAGATGGAGGGTTTCCAGACAGAGGAACAGCAACTCAGAGGCCCGTCAGATGGAGGGTTCTAGATAGAGGAACAGCAATCAGTCCCGTCAGATGGAGGGTTCCAACCAGAGGAACAGCAAACCAGAGACCCGTCAGATGGAGGGTTTCCAGACAGAGGAACAGCAACTCAGAGGCCCGTCAGATGGAGGGTTCTAGATAGAGGAGCAGCAAACCAGAGACCGGTCAGATGGAGGGTTTCCAGATAGAGGAACAGCAACTCAGAGACCCGTCAGATGGAGGGTTCCAACCAGAGGAACAGCAAACCAGAGACCCGTCAGATGGAGGGGTTCCAGACAGAGGAACAGCAACTCAGAGGCCCGTCAGATGGAGGGTTCTAGATAGAGGAACAGCAATCAGAGACCCGTCAGATGGAGGGTTCCAACCAGAGGAACAGCAAATCAAAGACCCGTCAGATGGAGGGTTCTAGGTTTAAGAACAGCAATCAGAGACCCATCAGATGGAGGGTTCCAGCCAGAGGAACAGCATATTAGACACCCGTCAGATGGAGGGTTCAAGGCTGAGGAACTGCAAACCAGAGATCCGTCAGATGGAGGGTTCCAGCCAGAGGAACAGCAAATGAGAGACCCATCAGATAGAGGGTTCCAGATAGAGGTTCCGCAAATCAGAGACCCGTCAGATGAGGGTTCCAGGTAGAGGAACAGCAAACCAGAGACCCATCAGATGGAGGGTTCCAGACAGAGGAACAGCAAATCAGACCGGTCAGATGGAGGGTTTCCAGATAGAGGAACAGCAAACCAGAGACCCATCAGATGGAGGGTTCCACGCAGAGGAACAGCAAACCAGAGTCCGGTCAGATGGAGGGTTTCCAGATAGAGGAACAGCAAACCAGAGACCCATCAGATGGAGGGTTCCAGGCAGAGGAACAGCAAACCAGAGACCGGTCAGATGGAGGGGTTTCCAGACAGAGGAACAACAAACCAAAGACCCATCAGTAGAGGGTTCCAGGCAGAGGAACAACAAACCAGAGACCCGTCAGATGGAGGGTTTCCAGACAGAGGAACAGCAACGCAGAGGCCGTCAGATGGAGGGTTCTAGATAGAGGAACTGCAAACCAGAGACCGGTCAGATGGAGGTTTTCCAGATAGAGGAACAGCAAACCAGAGACCCATCAGATGGAGTGTTCCAGGCAGAGGAACAGCAAACCAGAGACCCATCAGATGGAGGTTTTCCAGACAGAGGAACAGCAACTCAGAGGCCTGTCAGATGGAGGGTTCTAGATAGAGGAACTGCAAACCAGAGACCGGTCAGATGGAGGGTTTCCAGATAGAAGAACAGCAAATCAGAGCTGAAAACCTGAAACCCTCCATCTGACCGGTCTCTGGTTTGCTGTTCCTCTATCTGGAAACCTTCCATCTGACCGGTCAGATGGAGGGTTTCAGGTTTAAGAACAGCAATTAGGGACCCGTCAGATTGAGGGTTCCAGCCAGAGGGACAGCAAATTAGACACCCGTCAGATGGAGGGTTCCAGGCTGAGGAACTGCAAATCAGACACCCGTCAGATGGAGGGTTCCAGCCAGAGGAACAGCAAACCACAGACCCATCAGATCGAGGGTTCCAGCCAGAGGAACATCAAATCAGACACCCGTCAGATGGAAGGTTTTAGCCAGAGGAACAGCGAACCCAAGACCCATCAGATAGATGGATCCAGACAGAGTAACGGCAAATCTGAGACCCGTCAGATAGAGAGTTCCAGGCAGAGGAACAGCAAACCAGAGACCCATCAGATGGAGGGTTCCAGCCTGAGGAACAGCAAATCAGACACCCGTCAGATCGAGGGTTCCAGCCAGAGGAACAGCAAATCAGAGATTCGTCAGATGGAGGGTTCCAGCCAGAGAAACAGCAAATCAGAACCGTCAGATGTAGGGTTCCAGGCTGAGGAACAGCAAACCAGAGACCCGTCAGAAAGGGGGTTTCAGGTAGACGAACAGCAAACCAGAGACCCGTCAGATGGAGGGTTCCAGGCAGAGGAACAGCGAACAAAAGACCCGTCAGCTGGAGGTTTCCAGGCAGAGGAACAGCAAACCAGAGTCCCGTCAGCTGGATGTTCCAGGCAGAGATTGGACATTGTTAATGCCCAGTAAACATTAGCACAATATATAGGGATGATTCTTCGTGCTAGTAGTAGGGCCTAACTCAACCAGTTGTGTCAGTTGAAATTGATCCGCCGCTAGCGCCGTATGTCTGAATTTTCTTTGATGTTTTTTTTTTTAGCTACATCGAACACAAAGACTAGCATTTTACCTACCTGCAATATTTCTTTTCTGGCGAAAAAAGCGAGATAACCTAAACGTGTCAACTTCGGTAATACATTCAAATAAAACTTTATTTAAACGTCAAGAAAGAAAGAAAGGGTAAGATTATAGTGCCCATGGTACCCCATAAAAAATCAAAGAAAAATCATTCCAGTACATAGTCTTAAACAAACAAGGACGATGGACGAGGAAGTTATCTAAAACTGTTATATGGTGGCAAATCCTAAGAAACCATTCCATCCTGCCAGGAATCCATAAACTGGAAGTATGCAATGTTCAGTAATGGTATAGTGGAAGGCATTGTTTCAAATGCCTATCATATTACAAGAGATCAAGTGATGTCGAATGTAAGATGTGCTCAATCGGTTTGCAAATTTGTGTATAGTATTACATACTATATATATTATAAATTTGAAAAACGGACTGATTGCGGCAATCTTAAACTGGCACATTATTAAAAAAACTCGACCAAACCGAGAAACAACTTAATAAGAAAACAAATGGAGTTTTGGGTTGTCAAGATATTGACTCCATCTATCTGTGATAATATTAGTTATGATGATGAACGTAGTCACGTTCGAAAAAATAGAAAAAAGCAATCCCAATCTTGTTTATTTTAAATCTTGTGAAATCTCTCCATTCAACATAATCCAGAATTCATCCCTTCATAAGCCAGTACGCTCATAACATTCAACGGCTTTGCATATATTTTGAAAGTATACTACCGAGAATCAGTCAATGTGCCTTACACATTTATAGCCAGGTGTCCTTTAACTTAAATACGAATCGTTACGCTTCTTGTTGTTTCACAAATCTGTAGTTTTCTAGAATGAGATAAAGGATTCAAGATGAGGTAATTATGTTGCTGGTTTTAAACCTGTTAGAGGTATTGCTCAGGTTTGTGATTTCTCTATAAAGTTTTCACTTATCAGTGAAGGAACAGTAACTTTCTAAGACAGCAAAACACTTTACATTTCACTGATGAAATAACCAACCGCCAATGACGTAAAATACCCATAATTACTGCTTTAAACACCAACCAATCGATCGTAGAGACTATCTGCTGACAATAGCAAGTCCATTACGGAGCAATCTATTCCGCCGATATTCCGAGGGACGTCCCGTGGACCCTTGATTGTTAGCAAGGCTAGCAAATATATCTCCATTGTTTACAAACAGTAATTATTGTCAATACCAACATATTCACCTATTTAAATATTAATACTTTGCATCACTTGATAGAATAGCACAAAGCCATAATGCATATTAGCTCGTCATTCTTTGTTCTTGCCCAGTCCGTTCTTCCCAAGATTTGACTTTGGTCTATTTGTTCAACTAATGGCTCACCATCATGTATTGATGTAATCAAACCATTCATGTACGACACCTCCAGAGGACTGGTCTCTCGTTAGAGCTCTGACACATTTAGACAGGATGATAAGACCTCAAAGCCACATCGCTTATACCAATGAGTAGACGTAATGGATTTTGATACAGCGTCATGCTTTCTAGATGGGTCATTTTATACGCCTTCGTATGTTGCCAGCTTCGCTTGCATGGGTTTTATGGTGTTAATATTCAACAGCATCTTTATTTACACCGTGTCTCGCTCCAGAGGACTTCACAATGTCACCAATAAGATTCTTCTGTCACTGGCTGTGAGCGATTTATTGCAGGGAGTAGTTGTTGTTCCCATATTTATCATTAATCTAGTCCCGAATCTAAACCTCCCTCCGCTATTGTGTGTGACTTTAAACAGTATACAAACATCAGGGAACGCCGTGGCTGCCATGCATCTCCTGATTGTCACCGCGGAGCGATATCTCGCCATTATCTTCCCGCTTCGTCATCGGCTTTTGCTTGTCTCCCGTAAGTTGCCTCTGTTGGTAGTACTGTGTTGGATACCACCTGTAGTTCTTGGATGTACTCCGTTGATGGGTTGGAGATATTTTCACCAGAATTATGTGACAGGTAATGTGACTCTGATCAGGTGCCATTTCTTTGCAGCCATTTCTTGTTCATATATCCGTCTCTATCTCGGAGTGATGTCTGTAGTTATTCTAATAACATGGTTGTGTTACGTCCATATCATTGTAATCGCTATCAGACGGGGGAAACGTTCATCAGATTTGTCAAGAGCCACACAGCCAACAAATGTCTCTAGAACATCGGGATTAAAAGCTGTAAAGGTTTTAATGTCTACCGTTGGATACAACACAGTCACAACCTTACCCACTTGTATTTTACTTGAACTTCATTGCCGTGGCCATTACTTTGGTGTTTTATATTGGACAGTCTGTATGTTACTGTTCTACAGTAATTCGGCACTAGACCCTCTTATCTATGGCTTAGGAAGTAAGTCAATCAGAGATGCCTTTGTAAAAAAAGTTTTAAAGCGACTGTGTCCTCAGTGCTGTGTTTCTCAATCTGACATGATGGGGAATGACCTGGTAATGGAACCGAAATCTCCAGACAGTACATCTGTGCTCTACAGAACAACAATCAGTCATCAGTAGGGCATTTAATCGCTAGATCTCTGAACCGTAGATCTACATTGAATCACTTGTTTTTTACATTCCGTTTCTCCATAAAAGCGAAGTAGTTCACATTTGGATGACACCACCGAAATGTCCGTATACATCATTCAACCCATCAATCAATTAATCAACCAATCAATCAACACTATGTGGACTTGGAGTAATTATTTCATGATTCTATAATGACCAAGTCCATTGTTCAGCCGATTACATCAGATCTCAAATTATCTGTTTTTGAGTCAATACTTTTCGGGCTTCTAGTGGGTGATTATAACTGCTGTGATAACTTTTATGGTACCTGTCGAGACAGTTGATCAGGAAATGGTCCCCTGCAGCGAGATTACAACAACAACAAAACAAAGCGGAGACTGCCAAAAGTCGAATAGTGACAAACATTTACAGTCTAACAACGGCTGAAACACAAAACCATACATTTTATTCTGACAAATGCCAATTACCGTGACAAATAAAGAGTGAATTTTATATCAGACGACGGGTTTATTCTTATTCAGTATTTTTATTGCAGTCTACATTAGCTTATTTCCCGATGACTCACTATTGAATCGATCGCAATTGTAGGCCTATCAAAGAAATGTAGTTTCTCTGATTTATTCTTCCCCAGGAAATAACAAATGCTTTGCAAAACGCAGAGTGCGGATGTGCTTATGATCGGATGTTTTTGAGCAGAAAATTTATTGCCGCAAAATTGAGGCTGTGAGAGAGAAGTCTGTAATTGATGTATTTGATGGCTTTATTTCACATATATCTACAAAAGAGTTTCACCCACCTATTTACTTTACATAAGTGAAAAAGATTTCCACATATGTAAAATAAACGTGTATTTCACATTTGTCTATTTTTTTCTCACTTATGTTGAATTCTTTTGAACATATTTACAGGTAATATTTATTTCACAATGTAAAATTCTTTTTCATATATGTGAAATTGTTTTTCACACATGTGACAATGTTGTTCACATACGTGAACTTGTTTTTTTATAAATATGAAATTGTTTTTCACGTATGTGGAATGGTTTAAAATATAAAATAAAGTAACTTATTTATTTTACATATGTGAAGTTAATTTTCACATATGTAAAAAACCCCTCAACATATGTATTATGAAGATAGAATTCAGGGATGGTTTCCTTCATTCATTGGCGTTAACCTCAATCAAACAAACACTAAAAATTAATAAATAGTCTGTAATAATGTAACCTAGTTAATAAAGGATATTTAGTGAATGACCTTAAGATGGCTTATTAATGTAACAAGTGTAGGAGCCTCCGATGAGGAATAAAGGAAATTTACTAACTGAGTTTTATAAAGATGATAACCGGGTCACCAATTTGAGATTTGAATTATCATATGAATGCTATTGTTGTAGCAAGTTAAATAAGAAATCAGTAAATGACTTTGCTTCGCTGGAGAAAGATTCAACAAGCGCGCATTACTACATACACATTTGAGTCAGTGTAAAGATTCCATAAGCGCGATCAGCACCGTCTTGCTAGTTGGATTATAAATTCATTTCACTAAAATATTAAAGAAAGATACACTAAACTAGAATAAATTCGAATCAATATCAAACGATATACCCTGACAATACACTAACCATAAAAAAGACATTTGAATACTTTGAAATACATCGAGCTTTGTCGTGATGACTGATGTACTCTTTGAGTATATTTCTAGAAAATTTAACTGGTTTGAAAGACAACTTATAAGAAAAGACAGAAGTGGTAAATCTTTTGTGCTGTTGATGATGATAATTCTTTGACATGGGACCGCCAAAACTACAGGTCATCCATGATGGGTTGGAACAGTGCAGGCGATATTTGCATGTTATAAAATAAAGTAGTCCATGGAAGGTGTAGAGTTTCATTGGTTCAATTCTATCAATAAATATAATAATATATGTTTGTGCGGGGGACACATATTTGCGAACATAATTGCCCGATCGCGCGATTGTACCAATCATTCGGATCATACATGTTTGATATTTTCGGCCGATTTGTAATCAGTGAAAGGCGTTGTGTTCACGCATGCGTATTTAGTGGCGCGAATCAATGCTGATAAACCAATCCGACTTTGAGTTCTTCTCACATAACACACAAAATTGCAACTTCCACGAATCAAGTCTGGGCGAAATTATTTTCCAAATACTCTTGTTCTCCCCGTCTCAGTGTACGTCTTAATCTTCATTTGATGACTAAATACATTTCGGTTTTAATATTGCCATATTGGACAAATCGTGTGACTTATGTTGCTTTTTTTAAGGGACAAAACACTTCGGATCGCTGGATAAATACCCATGTGTGTGCGATCAAGTCGGCCGAAAACTTTCACGATTGGGCGATTATAATAGCTCGTGTGTCCTCCGCTTTACTGGAGCAAGATCATTATACAGAAGAACTGGAAGGCCTGGATACGTATTTTAGCACTGATATAACTATTAGTTCTTACTTTGGCAAATGAGCACAGCTTCATGCGCTAAATATATGTGACAAAGCACAATACCATAGAAAAAAAAGAAACATGGCCATCATCTTTTTTCAAAGCAGTCTTTCATGGAAAGGGGACTATGGATAAAGCTGAGTCGCCTTGTCAACATCTCTTCGCAGATTTCTAGCATTAATACTGCAAATCTCTTCTTTAAAGTGAACTATAAATTTGAGTTAAAACCACCCAAATAAACAAAGCACAAAACAACTAAGGTATGATTGAAAAAGAATGTTTGTACCGGCTTCTAGTATACTCGTTTAAGACTCTAACGATGCAATACACGTTTGAAAAAAGTTAAAATAGTCAAGCCCACTTTATATTCCACCAGCTTTTCCAAATTTATTTACTAAGACGCTAAATTAACCCCACTGCAATTGATCGGAAAGTTTGCATGTTATTGTCTTTCTAGAGAGTGGTCAGAAATCGATACTTAGCTGAATGACTCCCTCATATACATCAAGTGCACGGAGAGACTCGAACTCGTGCGGTAAATAGAAGGCGGATCAGCAGTCCAACACGTTATCGACTTAACTGTTCTGCTGCATCATTTCGGTTTTTCTAGACGGACAGCAATAATCAGATAAAGAGAAACAACAATCTAAAAGACCTACTGCTTAAGGCGAAACTTCTCTCTATTTAACGGATAAATTCATTGGTAGATTGCTATATCTCTGAAATACCCTTTTGATTTGTAGGCAGTAGGCCTATCACCTGACTGTCCATCGTTATTGTTGTGTCACTTTCCCTGAGTCTCGTCAAACAAGTGAAGTCGTAAATATTGTCAGTGGCACTGAAGAATCGATTGTATACTTAGCCAAAAAAGAAACTTCCCACTCATAAATTTTAAATATTTTCTTGAAACTTAATACAAGAGATATTATTCAGTTGCACCGACGTAAACGGCCTTTCTGGGCAAAACGACATCTGAGATGGACGTGATTGGAATAGGTTCATTTTTAGTGACGAATCCAGATTCACTCTGCACTTCGCTGATCAGAGAGTTAGGGTTTGAAGGAGGCGCGGTGAACGGAACGCCCAGTGTTGTGTGCAGGTAGTGGACCGTTTTGGGGGGCGGTAGTGTTATGGTTTGGGGTGCCTTTAATGGTCCTGCCCGTTCCCGAC